>ONZH01021067.1:0-53896 GCA_900303285.1 Rhinella marina
TTGCAAATCTGTGTAACTAAGGACTTCCTTTTTTATCTTTAGTCGGCATAGCGCCACATATATTTAAATTTATTTCTACTCTTATTGTTTATTATATGTTGTGCAACCATACCTTTATATACTTTTTTAATTACGTGACATACAGAATGGGTCACCTGGACAGAAAATACAGATTGTGCTTTGTGGTGACTGGACAGCTGAACTGTGACACACAGAATGGTTCCACACAGCTGTATGAAATGGATTTGTATCACTGAGATAAAACAACAAAAAAACTATTTTTTTTTTTTGTTTTATTTTTTTTTAACGTGACGTGCAGAATATATCAGAGAACAAACTCAGCCCCTGCTGACTGTGGCTGTATTAAGTGCAACCCAGACAAATGTCGTACAGAGATTTTTCTAATGTAGCTGTATCAGTGAAAGCAAAAGACCTTTTTTATTACGTGACGTACAGAATGGGTCACCTGGACAGAAAATACGGATTGTGGTTTGTGGTGAGTGGACAGCTGAACTGTGACACACAGAAAGGTTACACACTGCTGTATGAAATGGATTTGTATCACTGAGATAAAACAATAAATAAAAAAAAGAATGTTATATATGGCGATAGCTGCACTACTAGTGCCAGCCAGCCCAGCCAGGAGACAAAAAAAATGTCTTGTAGCCCTTAGAAGGGCTGTTGGGTTATTTTGAGATCACTCCTGCCTAACAGAGAACTAAATCCAGGCCCTAACACTCTCCCTGAAACGCAGCAGCTCTGTCCCTAACGACATCCAGACAGCATCTGAGCCGAGCACCGCGGCCAGTCACTAGTATATTCCAGGATCACCTGATCAGGCCAGCCAACCCCTGCTATCGACATGTAAGGGCCCCACGTGATGCTGGGTGTACCGCAGAGTCTCCTGCCTTGTGATTGGCTGAGTTTATAGGCGCCAAAAATTCAAAATGCAGGAGATGCCATTTCCTCGAACATGGCGAGATACTCGTCCGAGCAGCGAGCACTTACGAGTACCGTAATACTCGAACGAGCATGCTCCCTCATCTCTAGTTATAATCGTTCGTTTTATCTAGGGAGCAATCAATAGAAGAAATAAAATGGCCGCCGCCCTATTGGTGCACACAAAACCTGTCCTAATGACACAGGAGGACAAGTTACTTCACAGCACTGAGGTAAAGAGCTGCCTCATCCTGCTCTCTAATTGTCAGGGATTATGACCCTGAATACAGATGATAAGATCTTCAACTGAATCTCTGTAGAAATGGAGTTCATCAGTAGATGTGGCTAATAAGCAGCAGCTCTTGTCTGCAGTCTCCATTACTACAGTCTGTCCTGTCCGTCCTCTCTGTACTTCATGTCTCCTCATGAACTCCATTCCCACAAAGATTCAGCTAAATATCATATTAAACTGTATTCAGGATCATAATCCCTGACAAGCAGAGAGGAGGATGAGGCAGCTCTTTACTTGTGACTTGTTAAAGGGGTATTCTCATCTTGGACAATGGGGGCATATCGCTAGGATATGCCCCCATTGTCCTATAGGTGCGGGTCCCGCTGCTGGGACCCGCACCTATATCGAGAACGGGGCCCCCGAAGTGAAGAAGTGTGCACCGCGCAAGCGCGGCCCGCTCTCCATTCACTTCTATGGGGCTGCCGCAAATAGCCGCCGGCTCCATAGAAATGAATGGGAGCGTCGGCTCCATAGAAATGAATGGGAGCGCACTGCGCATGCACGGCCACCGCTCCCATTCATTTCTATGGAGCCGACGGAGATAGCCGAGCCAGCGCTCGGCTATTTCCGGCGGCCCCATAGAAGTGAATGGAGAGCGGGCCGCACTTGCACGGTGCGCACTTCTTCACTTTGGGGGCCCCGTTCTCGTTATAGGTGCGGGTCCCAGTGGCGGGACCCGCACCTATAGGACACTGGGGGCATATCCTAGCGATATGCCCACATTGTCCAAGATGTCCTCCTGTGTGATTAGGACAGGTGTTGTGTGAACTAACAGGACAGCGGCCATTTTGTGTCTCCTAATAATTGCTCCCTAGACAAAACGAGCCATTATAATTAATGTAAGGTATTTGGGAATTTATAATAAAGTAATATTTACGTATTTTCATTTTCTTAATTCACAGAGAACCCCTTTAAAGAGCTAACATTTTTACCACCTAGACATGCACTTGTGGCGGCATCACCCAAGCTCTCAAACAGGCTTCCGTGTCCACCACAGTAACCTTCCGACCCATTGTGACTTAGTTCCCACAGGCATATGATACTAGCTACCATTATATGGAGAATTCAATAATCAGAAGGGCCTGTTCCTAGATCAGCCCTCGTAAAATCCCTCATAAATGCGAGTTCTGTCCCTGACCATTAGCAGGAGATTCTCTGGAAATCCTTTTTTCAGCCTAGCAGTGCACATTAAATACGAATGACACACGGACCAGACAACGGACCCAGGGGTGCACCTAGCCCTTTCTGCTGCCTGAGGCGAAAACTGAAACATCGCACCACCCCCCCATGCCAATTTCTTAAACTAACCCCTTTGCCACAATGAAAGCGCTCATTTCCCATGGCCCTTCTGCTGTCCCCCTCTTGCCCCTACCTGGTGCTGCCTGAGGCGATTGCCTCACCTGGTCTCATTGGTGGTGCCCCCCTGAATGGAGCCTTCACTGCACTGATGAAACAGACATCATCACGTGATAAGTGAATGAGGCCTTCGGCTCTGTTCACACCTGCTCCAAGCCTGTGATATTTGATGGGGAAAAATAGTCCTGTGAGCTAATGTTTTTCCAGTCAAAATGTTGGACACCTCAGCATTTTTTGCCGGTCGGATGTGGACCCATACCTTTCAATGGGGCTGCAAAAGAGGCAGATTGCACAACGCGTGCTGTTTGCATCCGTATGTCCGTTCCGTGGCATCCGCGAAAAAATAGAACATTCTTCTTCGCATTAAGGACAAGGATAGTACTGTTCTATTAGGGGGTCAAACGTTCTGTAAAATGCAGAATGCACATGGCCGGTATCTGTGTTTTTAGCGGATCTACAATTTGCACTTACGTGCGCACTATGACCTGAAGCTGTGTGATGTCAGGTCCCAGTGCAGCACGTCGAAGAAGAGGATGGAAGATTTCTGAAGTGTCGGCAGCGCCCCTACAGGAAAGGTAAGTATTTTAGTTCACTGGCGGCTGTGGCTGGATACTGATGGCATGGGGGAGTTCATAGCATTGGGGGCAGCTGGTGGCACTGGGGGGAGTTCATTACACTGGGGTGAGCTGGTGGCACAGGGAGCTGATGGCACTTGGGGGGAGCAACTCATGACATGGGAGAGCTGGTGGAATTGGAGTGGGAACATGGCACTTGGGGAAGCTGGTGGCACTGCTGGAGGAACTGATGGCATTGGGGGGAGCAACTAATGGCATGTGGGAGTTGGTGGCACTGGGGCAGGAAATGATGGCACTGTGGGCCGATGGCACTGGGGGGGAGCTGGTGGCACTGCTAGAGGAACTGATGGCATTGGGGGGGGGAAACTGATGGCACTGGGGGGAGCAACTAATGGCATGTGGGAGCTGGTGGCACTGGAGGGGACACTGATAGTGCTGGGAGGGCTGATGGCACTAGGGGGAGGTGATAAGGTTTTATAGAAAACCTTTTTCATTACTTTTTTCTTATTAGAGTACTCGATTAATCAGTAGAATACTTGATTACTAAAGTAATTGATAGCTGCAGCCCTAGACCTTGTCTCATGCCGCCAAGAACGGAGAAGTGGCTGCACACATACAACTGTCTCCATTCACTTCTATGGGTGTTCCAAAAAATAACCAAGTAGGCACGTTTGGCTGTTTTTTGCTTGTAGAGAGGAACACATGCGCTGCCATCTTTCCACATGGGACTTGCACCTATCATACATTTATGACATACAGTGTGGGTGTGCCATAATCTGCATTTCACATGTGAGAGATTTTAGCCAACTTTTAGTGGATTTTATCCATCGAGTGCACAGAAGTGAAATCCGTGGAAATGTCTGCAGTAAAAACCCCATACAACACAATAAGATTTATAATGGATTTCATTCAAACCTTTCTGAGGTGCGACCAGTTGTGAACACGACTAGATAGACAAGTAGTAAAAGTATATTTAGTCGATAGCAGCTGGTGCTTTCCATCTTTCCTGTATCTGATGAGTGACAAACCTGTTACCACAGAGCGTCCCGGAGGGGAGGGCGGCCGCCTACACCTAATGCACTATACACAAGCTCCTTCTAGACATTAGTAATTCCCTGATGGCTTCTGGTGAGTTCTAGTATTTGATGACGGACATGACTCACCGGGACTATGATGTCACGTTGCAGAATGACAGGAACAGACATAAAATGGTGGGAAGTGACCCCCGACATACAGACCCCCAGCAATTACCACTACGAGTGATGGTTACATTACCTCATCTGTACAAGCGGCTGTTCCTGGTACTACAAGTAAATGGCCCCAGTGCATATGTACACAATAATGGGCAGTGGGGACCCTCTGGAGAGTTGTAGAACCTTTCTTGTGCTGATCGGTAGAAAAACATTTAAAAGGGGTTGTCCAGATTTTTTCCTTTTTCCTTTAAAGGGCATCTGTCAGCAGATTTGTCCCTGACACTGGCTGACCTGCTACATGTGCATTTGGCAGCTGAAGACATTTGTGTTGGTCCCATGTTCATATCAAAGTAGAGAGGGAGGGACAGTTACAGAGAGAGCAGAGCTTCTAGGTGTAATGGTAACGCCCCCGTTGCTCCTAGAGGCTCATTTGCATATATTAAAACATAATTTTTCTCAGTAATGTGGACACATATGAAAATGGGACCAACACAGATGTCTTCAGCTGCCAAGTGCACATGTAACAGGTCAGCCAGTGTCATAGGTACAAATCTGCTGACAGATGCTCTTTAAATTTCCCCTCTAGCCAGCAGGACCTGTGAAGAAAATCCATACTTATCTGCTCCATACCAGCTCCACGGATCCTGGTCCCCACACGGATGGTGTCACGAAGGTCCGGAGTATAGGTCATCAATGTGCCAATCCCGGAAAATCTCTTTAACAAGTGCTGTGTGTCACTTTAACAAATTTGGCTTACGGACCATTACCTTTAAACAAATGTGGAGACAAACTTCCGATTGCCCCCGTTGATAAATCAGGGCCTCGGTGTACGTTAACTTTTTCTAAACAGATTGTGGAACTATCTTGTAGGGATCCATCCAAATCTATAGGGCTTTGCAAGAAGCTCTACATCTAGGAGAGAAATATGGCATAGGGCTATCTGCTTGAGAACATAGCGTGGATTTACTTGTGTCACAGAACGACTGCGGGTTTAATAGACCAGAACTCACAGCATCATAAATCCTTCAGATGTGAGTTTGGGTCAGTTAAATCTGCGGTCAGAGGCCATGAGTGATACGGTTGTATAATACGTTCAGAGTGTGGACGTGAGAATCCGGCCTAATAGCCATGACCTGTAACTGTGCTATAATAAATCCTAAAAGGATACATAAAAATAAAAATCATATTAACAACCTACATGTGACTATTGTGTGCATGTTTTTATATCGAAAATAACAGGTGGATGGTTGTTTCTGTATTCTACTTCCTGTCCCGGCTCTTTAACTTCCTCTTTGTTTGGACTTTTATCACAGAAGACCATCTTGCTTAACTCTCTGTCAGACCAGCACTGCGGCCAGAGGAAGCCCCCCCCCGCGCCCCTGTAGTGGCTCAATTTGAGTATTACACATTCCGCTAATCAATGCAATGCTCTTTCGTGGACATCTTTATCTAGGCCTATCCAATAGAACCGTCATACTGTTATACCAATTATACACCTACTATTCTCATGGGGATTACCCTGTAGACATACCTTCTCCCTCACAGTGGTAGTAAACTTTTAGTGGATTACCTATCTATACAACAGATGTGTTGACTGCTACAGAGGGACAATATTTTGCATTTAATTTTCAAACTGTTTTATGTGAATATTTTATGTAAAGAAATACTCCTTCCTGATGCCAGTGCCCCTTTAAATGAAAGGGCCCTTTCACATAGTCTCTTGGCAAACAAAATTCCTTAAATTGGAGCTGTCACCTCTCCTGACATGTCTGTTTTAGTAACTACTTGCATCCCCCATGTAATAACAATTCTGGAGCATCTATTCTTATGACTTGTCATCCCTTTATTATTACTGCTAGAAGTTATGAATGCATTACTAGTAGTTTGCAATGAAGATCCGCATGGGCGCTACTAGTTGAGGGGGGAATGTATCTGTATCAGTGCTGCCAGTGTCAGACTGGACACGGATACACCCCCAACTGGTAACACCCATCTGAACCTTTATTGCAAACTCCTATCAATTCATTCATAACTTCTAGCAGGAATAATAAAGGAATGGCATCACATCACAGGGTCATAAAAGTTGATGCTCCACAATTGTTATTACATAGAGAAATGCAGGTAGTTAGTAAAACAGACATGTCAGGAGAGGTGCTCGGTAAAACAGGATCCACCAGAACAGAGGATTAGGATAGAAGTGATTGATATTTGCTTATTATATTATAACTTGTCCAACTCCACCCAAAACTTTCTTTTATATTCTGAGACAGAAGAGCCTCTAAAAAAGAAGCTGGGGACGGGGTCGATTTTACAGCATAAAGCAAAATGGCAATAGCCAACACTAAGTCACACAGGGCTTTCGGCAGAACAAAGCTTGAAATATAAAAATCCTCATTATGCAGAAGCGCGTTAACACCCAACGAGAAAATCTCACCCTCCAGTGCCAGCAGGTTTACTATTTTAAAGAGTACCATTACCCATCGTACACTTATGTGAGCAAAAAAATATTGCACATGGTCGTCGCTTTTCTATGGCGCCTTAACCACCTGTTTTGCCAGAGTGGAGCTCCAGCAGTGGGAAAAGTAGCTACCTGGAGGGGGGAGGGCTGCTTTAGATGCTGCTACCTCCTGAATGGAAACATGCAACTGGTCTTGTTTGAAAGCAGACATTCCAAGCTTTCAGGCAATACCAAAATGACAGCAATATGTTCAGGACAGAGAAAGATATCACTGATAGAAATCGGGATGCAGCGGAAAATGAAACTTAAAACAAGTTTCACTTGCGGTTATTCCCAACTTAATTTCTAACAGTGATTTCTCCTCTGTTTCTTGGACTTTAGCTGTCATTTTGGTCTTGTATTAAAGCCTGGACTACCACTGAAGAGATATCACCATCTAAAGCAGCCCTCCCCCCCCCTTCCAGTTAGCTACTTTTCAAACTGCCAGAGCTGGACTCGGGCAGAACAGTTAAGTAGTTAATGACCAGGCCCGAAAATGCCTTAGGCCTATCTTTTGCCGCATCTTGAAGATCGCAGACCCTTTGAAGTCTATGGGTTCACACCACGATGCAGGGTGCAAACGGCCAGTGCCCGTATTTTGCAGACCCACAGTTTGCTGTCCACAACACAGGCATGGCCGTCCCATGGTTGGGTGAATGTGGCCTTAGAATAAAGTCCCTCTGAACAGATTGCCCCAAAACTTATTAGGAGGCAGAGCCATCGTAATACATTTAGTGCGTTTTCAAGCGGTCTTTGTGCCAGAAACTCAAGTCTATGGCAGCTACAAGCCATGGAGTAGATCTGAAGCCATCATCTACATTGATAGTCAATCTGCTGGGCTGTGGAAGGACACGCCTCCCTCGCTAATCTATGCACAACTCTCTCCACTTTTGAAAAGTGGCAAAGGCAGTGAAAAGTCGCAAATGATGGCGTGCTCCACGATTTGCCACCTTTTTACGCCTCACAATAAACTATGCAAACTATAAAATGACACAAAAAAAATCCAAACCAAATAGCATTTAAAAATAAAATAGTTTTTACTAAGTTTGGGATAAAATCAGCCAACAGAGTCTGCAAAACATTCATGTACATTAGGTGAATACATGAAATTCACATTAGGATTTTAAAAATGAGAAAAAAAAAAAATCCCTAAAGCCGTTTGTTAAATAAATACTTTCCTTTGGTAAAGATTTTCGGAAAAGAAACGTTTTTGTGCAGAAAGAAACATACCGACGTAATGGATGACACGTCTAGCGAGTGACCTCATGATCCTTATCGAGTTTAGGTTTTTTTTTTTTTAGGCTTTGATTAAATACGTCTCCATAGTGTTAGGTTTTATAGCTTTAGTCTATTACCTGTAAACTAAGCAGCAGCAAGATTCATTTTTTTTTTGTAGTTTAAACAAAAAAAAAAAAAAAAAAAGGAGAATTTTAATAAATTAAGTTTGCTGTTCCTACGCCCCGTCTATAAAATAACAGGTTTAATGTGTGGTCCGGGTGTCAGCTCTGTGACCGGACTCCTAGTCCATGTTCGGGTGCCGACCACCATCCTTCACAGATGATCGGGAAAGCTCATCTCGCTGTCAGACGAGCGGCTGCTGTAGGAGTCTCCAGGGAAGCTTGACAGGATGTTTATAGGCGTAGTGAAACTCCGGGACAGCTGTGTTCTGATCCGCTCATCTAAAAGGAAGGAAAACATAGGTAATATATGTGTGGTCATGCATTAACCGTCACAGTAAGACACTGGTGATAATACATCCCCCAATAAATCAATGATCGGCTATGCTCCAGGGAGAGATGTCATGGTAACGTCTATGTTCACTTCTGCACAGCAGTCCTTTTTGAAGAGCGTGGTAGGGATGATCTTGCAGATTAAAATGACACCTGTATGGCAAAAACCTGTTGCGCCGTTCCCAAGGTAATAGGATTTTTATTTAATATGCAAATTAAAGATTTAGTGCACCAAGGGGCGGACCCTAGCACTGACCTTTTGTGCAGCGCTGTAATCCCACGCATGCACAGTAGATTCTAAGCTTGGCACCTGCTCAGTTCATCCCTCCTTGGGGTTTCTCGATGCAGAGATGATTACTGCGCATGCGTCGATGATAGAGTCTCTGGTACATGAACGGGATTACAGGGCCAGGCAAGAGGATCAGGACGGCACCTGGCTCTGTCAGTTAAGGGAATGGGAGTGGCAAATGTAGGAAAGTCGAGGAGCTGAGGTGCACCAAGGGGCTTAATTGGCATATAGAATAAAACGGATGTTCTCTGGAGCGAGGCAACAGATTTTGCCACACAGGTAATGTTTAAGTAAGCAGGATCAACCCTATAGAGGAAACATGCATTGAGTAAGGACACATTCACACGTGCAGATTATGGAGACAATCGCAGATTTGTTGCCATTCACCTGACAAATGAGCAAATCACTTATCTGCAGGCTCATTGCCATTCACCAGGGATTTGATGCCAACAAAAAAAAACTCTAATGGGATGAATGATCGTAGTAAGGATCATTCGTTCACATACCAAAGAGATGATTACCGCGTGTAACTGCAGGTAAGCGAGCTGCCAATGATTAGGACTGAACGGTTCATTCCTGATAATTGCCCCTGGTATCAGCTCATGTAAATGGGCCCTAAGCAAACACCTTAAGGTCTCATGCACATGACCGTATGTATTTTGCGATCCGCAAAACACGGATCTGCAAAAAATTTTTTGCAGAACGGAAATACAGAAACGAAATGCACACGGAGTGGATTCCATTTTTTTTTTTTTTTTTTAAATTTTGTGGACCCATTGAAATGAATGGTTCCGCATACAAAAAAAAAAACTGAACTGACACGGAAAGAAAATATGTTTGTGTGCACGAGCCCTAAAGGTGTTAACTCATTTGGCCAGTACTACGCTGTAAAAAAAATATATATATATATCATCTGCCCACCCACTTTTCTGGTGCCGAGGACCCAGTTTGTGCTCCTTTTGGTCCCCGGCATGTAGATTTCTGGAAAGGGTCATATACACCACTGCAGCCAATTACTGGCCCCAGCAGCGACGTATCCCCAAGAATCACATGACCCAACAGTGGTGCGCTGCTTGAGAACATGTCACAGCTGAGGCCAGTGATTGGCTGCAGAAGTGCACTTGATCCTGTCCAGAATGTTACAGGTTGTGACCAGAAGGAGCACAGATTGGACCACTGGCTCTAGATCAGAGCATGGGAGAAGATGAGAATGTATAGTTAAGGCGCAGGACCAGCTAAATTTGTATCATCCGGAAAACCCCTTCCCACACGCCTCATCGGCATCTTGTCCATATTGCTTCACCGCGGCTGATGTGCAATGTTACTCCAGATAATAAATGACATCATTTATTGCCCGATCTACATCCTTCTAAATATAGGAATAATCTCCAAGGCCTCAGGCACGGCTGTATTTTGGTTCACAAAAAACGGATACCTTCCGTGTGCATTCGTATTCTTCTCACTTCCATCATCTGAAAAGACTATTCTTGCCTACAAAATGGCCATCATTTGAGGATGGCCACACAGATCTGAAAAAGATGCCCCATAGAAATGAATGGATCAGTGTGCCATCCACAGCTGATAAGCTGGGCCTGTAGATCCTGCACACTCGTAGGTTGCGTCCCAGCAGGTCCCCGAAATGCTTGATTGGCCATAAATACGAAGACCCGGCAGGCAAAGCTAGTGTTGCAATGATGTGGGCGATCATTATCCTACTGAAAAATGCCAGTTGGAAGCTCTGCCTTGAGAGGAACACATGTGGTCGCCGGATGTCCTGCACATATCTCTGCGCTGTTAGTGTCCCTCGTATCACTACTAGGGATGACCGACTGTCCTGTGCGATGGCTCTGCAGATCATCACACCAGCAGTGGGTGCAGTGTGTCGCTCCACAGCACAGTTAGGACTGAAGAGCTCACCATGAGGCCTCCAGACTAGAACCTTATTGTCGGCAGATCCCAAACACAACCTGGATTCATTGATAAAGACAATACGGTTCCAGTCTGTAGCAGGCCAGGTTTCTCATTCACGAGACCACTGCAAACAAAGGCTACGTGGCCTGTCAGTGGCTGGACATTATGGGCACCATGTCACCAAATTTCCTTCTGATAAGCGACTGGAAATGGTCTGGGCAGAGACAGGGGTGTGTGAAGAAGGTGCCACCTGTGTCTGGATGGTGGACAACAAAACTGTGGGAGCTGCTCGTGCTTGTCGGTGGATCAAAAAATCCACTCTATCGGTGGTCTGTCTGCAGAGTGTTGCCCATGTGCTGCCCAACACCTCCTAAAAGCTAGGTCAGAAGATTTATAGAAATTTATAGAAACGACCACTCTGATTCTCTCAGTCCAAAGAGTCTGTCAACTAGGTAAATGTCTTCAAGTGAGTCATAGAAGCATGTCTAGCAGTCAATCTCCCACCAACAGGTACACTACTCAAAAGTAGCCTCTGAGAGACTTTTTATAGGGCAGTGGGGGGAGTACTTTTATGCCCTCTTGTGGTAATACCCAGTGTCTAATCAGACCAAACCTGTAATCATTTACATATCTGCCTGAGACATATTTCTCCCTGGGGATGTTATTTTAGATATATGAATACAGTCTATAGATTTATTTTAATAGAAAACACTCATGTGGTGTCAGCCTCAGTTTTTGCTGAACATAAACTTCAAATCACCACCCAAACATGACACATGGCTGCGTCATTCGAGATTCAAGCACAATAAGGAAGAATGCGCAAGTGGCTATAAAATCATCTCACGAGGTTGTGGAGGAAATGCAGCGCTGAAGTCATCTTCCTAAATACGGGCGTGACATGTCGTGCACAGGTCAAAGTGCACAGGTCACACTGGTCTCAGTAATATACGGGACTTCACTGCTGAGGCCAGCGATTGGCTACACCATTGACCTAGGAACGTCATCACTATAGCCAGGAAAACAAGAACGGTCGGGGAGGAGAGGAAAGCATCGGTAGAAGAAGCAGGGATATAAAAAAAAAAAAAAAAAAAGTGTGTGTGGTGGTGGTGGGGGAGGGTGTTGATTATTTTTCTATTTTGTCACATTTAGGGCTCATTCAGACAACAGTTTGAAAAGGTTCGCAATTTTGTGGAAATGTTGCAGACCCATTAATTTCAATGGGGCCGCAAAAGATGCGGACAGCACACTGTGTTCCATCCCACAAAAAAGACAGAGCATGTCCTACTCTTGTCCTCAATTGTGGGCAAGAATAGGCAATTCTATCATAGGACTGGCCATGTGAGCGCCGCAAAATGAGGAAAGCACACGGGCCGTTATCCGTGTTTTGCGGACCGCAAAACACTGCAGCCATCTGAATGAGCCCTTAAAGAAGCTGCCAGAGTGTCTATTTAACTCGGACAACCCCTTTAAGGGCAATTTCAGTCGGTGTGACAGAAGTATTTCCCGTACCGAAAACTATTCCTGTGATCCGAAAACATGGCATCATAATGATTTCTAATGCTGTGTGTTTTCCTGCCCAAACTTAACTGAAATTGAATTGTACTCACATAATATAGTCAGTACAGTTCATTACAGTCGGGCAGAAACACACAGCATTATAAATCATTGCAATGCCGTGGATTCAGGTCACAGGAGCAGTGTTCAGTCAGGGAAATACTGCACTTATTCCCCCCAACATGTTCAACAAGTGGATGGGGCTGAAAGGAAAGGGGGTGGTCCTGAGACGCGCCATTTTGAGCAAAAAGTTTGGAGTAAAAATCTCTCAAGGTAAGCCAACCAATAGTTGGTAGAGTCTTTCCCTGCACCACATTTATCATCCTGAGCCCCTGTGATAAATCTGGTGCCGGTCTAAGGTTACACTACCTTTAGGATTAGTAAATCTCGCCGGTGTGTCTTACTATTACCACTAGAGTTTCTTCATGACGTCTATTCCCTTATAGAGAAGGTAATGTGAAAATGCTTGAAAAACGCAAAGGGCTAAATGCTGGATTTTTTTAACAGAAGCCAGTGAGATTTAAAAAAAAAAAAAAAATCTGAAACCATATTCTTGCAGTCAGACGCTCAATGAACACCGGCATGTTATTTTTTTAAGCATATGAAGCATGTAAGATACAGGAAAAAAAAAGTCTTAAGGCTACTTTCACACTTGTGTTGCTAATTCCTGGATTGAGATCCGGCAGAGGATCTCAGTACCGGAATTAAACGGATCAGTCTTGATTTTACACATCAGGATGCAGCCGTTCCGTTAGGATGCGGTTGTGTGAAATCAAAACGGAAAAAAAAAAAAACGATCACTAAATACATTGAAAGTCAATGGGTGACGGATCCATTTTTTCAGGCTCCTAAGTCACCCATTGACTTACATTGTTTTCAGCGCCTGATCCGTTTTTTTTCCGCTTGCAGCTGTTAAAACGGAATGCTCCTGGAACGGAAGACATCCTGATGCATCGTAAACCGATCTCAGAATGCATGAGGACTAAACGGAAACGTTTTTTTTCCCGGCATTGAGATCTGAATACCGGATAACAACAACGCAAGTGTGAAAGTAGCCTTATGCACATGACTGTATTGTGGTCCGCACCACGGATCCACAAAATATGGAACCTTCCATGTGCCATCCGAGTTTTTCTCACTCCCATCACTAGAAATGGGTATTATTTTTTGCAAAACAGGTTCTATAATCTGCGGAACGGGCATACGGATGGGGACAGTGCACAGATGACATCCATGTGCTGGGATTCTTTTTTTCATGGACCCATAGAAATGAATAGGTCCATGTGCAATATGCAAACAATGCAGATCGGAGACAGACGCAAAATACCGTCCTGTACATGAGGCCTAATACAAACACAGTACGCCAATTACTAAACACTGTGCGCAAAAAAAATACTACAAAATGCGAATTAGCCTCCGTACCCCACTGTAGATTATGAGCGGTACATTTGCTGGGAGACAGATGGGAGAACAAGAAAAAATAAATGTATGGCTGTGGGTGCGGCACAACAAATGATGGATGACAGAGCTGTCAAAACCACAAGGGACTAAGCAAGGACGCAATCAATAATAGGAGAGAACATGATTAGACGTCCTAATCAGCAGCACACAGCCTCCCCCCCCCACCTTCTACAACACATGACTGATCGCTCCGCTCGCCTCACTTAAAGGGACACCACCATAAAAAAAAAAAATTTGTTTTAAGTCACTCCATGTATTTTAATTCCTGTCCTGGCTCTTTAACTGCCTCCTTTGTTTGGAGTCTCCCTTTTCTGTTTTTTTTTTGCGGCCCAAATGCGGAACATTTCAAAAAAAAAAAAAAAACGGAAATGTGTGTATTCTGAGTTCATTTGTCCTTTACGCAAAACAATAGAACATAAACCTATTGTCCGTTTTGCGGACAAGGCTAGGACATTTCTGCAGAAGCCAAAAACAAATGGTGGCATGCCCTCAGGCGCACCGCAATAGTCAATGGTGTCCCATTGAGACATGCTGCGACGTGACAGTCGGAGAAAAATCCAACTTAGATGTATTTTTTACCACTGTCGCATCCCAGTGCGACACCATTGATTATCATTACAAAAAAATGACACTTGACATGGTGTTTTGCAGTCCCCAAACCGCAAATCCGCAAAACACTGATTCCGGCCGAGTGCATGCCGCCATTGTTTTTTTTTTCTCCCCTGCAGAAATGTCCTATCTTTTCTGCAAAACGGATACAAATAGGACATGTTCTTTTTCAGGCGAGCTAAACGGACTTCCGGTTGTGGAGGGGACACGGGTGTGCTTTCTGCATCTTTTGCGGTCCCACTGAGTCGAATGGGTCCACATCCAATCCGCAAAAAAACATGGATCGGATGCGGACAAAAACTATGGTCGTGTGCATGAGCCCTGACTCTCACTTAGACCATTCAATGCAGCCAGAGAGGGACGGGGATGACTCAATTACAGCATCGCACATTACATGTAGAAATCTTAATCTATAGGCCTATATAGAGAACAACAGAGCTGCAATACTGTCATCCCAATTCTACACCTACTATTATACTAACAGGTATCTTCCCCATCACAGCAGCAGTAAACCGACAATGGGTTACCTATCTTTACAGGAGTTTTCTCTCTCTACTGACTGCTACACAAGGACAATATTTGTATTTAATTTTCAATGGTATAGTACTGCCAAAAATTAAAAAAAAATAAGTTTTCTATGAATATTGCGTTTAAAAAAAAAAAAGTCCCTCTTACTGATGAATAGTCTTTAACCCTTTTTTTGGTGCTTACAAGATGATAGCAATGCAGTTCCTAAGGTCTCATGCAAAGTACAGTGCCACAGGGATGCCATGGCCAGCGGGCAGAGATATCGCATGAGGTACAAGATATCCCGGATCGATGCGAGACACATTCCAAATGCGGCCATGTGCACGTCACCTACTGGTGTGGAACAGGCTGGTGACCATCTATGTAGAAATAACCTGGCTTCCAATTACTGTGAGTAAAAACTCAAAATCTGAAGAGGCTGAAGAAATCAAATGGTGCAAGACACGGGGAAAACAACTATTAATAGCTGTAATTACACAAAGTGGCATCTTAACGGGTGAAGTAATTTCCTCTGTGATGGTGCATATACCTGACTGAGGAGGCAGCTCTGCATATATTGCTACAGGAATGGGGTGGCCAGACGTCCGTTTTTTTGCTTCCGTGTCCTCCGTCCGGCGCAGGGCCTGGACGGACGCAGGGATTTCCTCATTTTCAGCCGCTCACACTCAGATAGCAGCATTGTGACCCCCCCCAGCTTGCCTTACATTCTTCCAGTGTTTTTTTTTTAATCTTTGTCGGCAGCGGGGGACTGGCTTTTTGTGGTGAACCGAGTGGCCACACACCATGGAGCTCGGCGTCTTTTAATCACAAATTCGACTATCGCTTTGTTCTTAAAGGGGTTCTCAGAACCCAAACCCCTTTTGATATGGCCAGGCAGGATGCAGGGGTTAAAAAATGAAGTCTCACCTGTCACAGGCCCTCTGGTTCTAGCTCTGAGCACCCTTCCGCTCCGTTTCTGGTAGCAGTTGGACGGGGAGGGAGATCTGCTGTCTACCCACACGCCACTGCTGATGACCAATCAATGGTCTCAGCACTGGAAGTGGTCACCTGCCGTACCTGCACACATCACTGCCGAGACCACTGATTGGCTGTCGGCATTGAAGTGTGAGTGGACTTTTTTTTTTTTTTTTAACCCCTGCACTTTGCCCAGCAATCTGAAATGTGGTTCTCGGGGGAAACCCTTTAAAGGGGTTTTCTCAGATTACGATTATATTTAATAGACATGCCCATGTACTTATTTACATTATACATCTTCCCCATGTTTTTTTTTTCCAATGTGGACTCTCCTGACCCATTGTCACCATGTTAACCAATCGCGCTGGTTGACTACATCCTATAGGTAGCACTTCCTGTTTCTGTATCCAACCAAACCCACAATGCACTTCTCCATCCTCTGCCACAGCTCCAGCACCGTCCCTAACCACGCCCAGCTAGTTTATAGCTCCTCCCACCCAGTTTATAGATCCTTCCACCCAGCTAGTTTATAGCTCCTCCCACCCAGCTAGTGTCAGACGCTTCCTAATCACTGCCCTGTCCATTGCCATGATCTCACAGGAAATAAACAGCTGCATGGAACTGGTCATGTGACCACAGAACAAGATAAAGGCAGAAATACATAAAATTACAGCCATCTTCCTAAATTATCATTTTAAACTGGAAAACCCCTTTAAAAAGGTTGTCCTTTTCTTAACTATTAATGGCCTATAGTCAGAATAAGCTATCAAAATCCAATTGGCGAGGATCCGACTCCCCACCCTCCTGCCAACCAGCTGTTTCAGATTGGCTCCAGAGCTGCAACTGCACATCTCCATCCATTGTGCAGCGCAGCGCTGTGGTAACCAGCTCCATCCACTACTCAACTGCAGAACAATTGATCGGGAGGGTTTCGGACCCCCTCGATCAATGGGAAGGAGCAGACTGAGCATAGCTGCTCCTTCCCATTGAAGTGCATAGGATGGAGGAGCGGCAATTACACAGCTTGACGCAGCAATGTCGACAGCGACCAGGTAAAAAGTGAGGAGAAAGCAGCTCTTGCACGAGCGATGCGTTCTCTTCAAACAGCTGATCGGTGGGGGTGCTGGGATAGGTCATCAATATAGGAAACTGGCCAACTCCTTTAAGACATCACTGATGTCACAGGCTTCTTCACTTATGGGACTGCAGGAGATGGCGCAGAGTGCTGTACTCCACAGTCACGTGGTGGATAAAGTGTCATTAGTTGGAATACCCCTTTAAGAATAGTTATTCTGTAAGGAATTACTGGTTGTTTGGCAACACAAATCCTTTAAGAACAAAGATAAAGGGCATGTAAAGGATCCTGTGACATGAACGTGTACAAGAGGATATCCTGATACCAGCTCTTCATATGCCAAGTCATGTGCTGTTACTGTTTGTAGAGTAAAGATGATAGAAAAAAAATAATAAAATAAAAAACTATTCCCTGCAGACGTTTAGCTATGTGTGACTCAAAGTTTTCTCAAAGCCTTATGCAGACAGCAGATTGTCCCATGAAGACAACTTCTCCCTTATTCACAGGATAGAGGATAAGAGTCTGGTTGGCGGGGGTCCGACTGCAGGGGCCCCTGCGATAGCCGAGCGCTTGTGAGATGAATGGAGCGGTGGACATGTAGGTCAGCCAGTCTATTCAAAGGGTAGACGGGCTCCAGTTCTAGTATTCAGCAGGGACCCAGCGCTCGGACCCCCGCTGATCAGACACTTCCCACCTATCCCGCAGATAAGTTGATTTCAGGGGACAACCCCTTGAACACTCCGTTTTGTAATGAGCCGTACCTCCATATGCCTCTGATCTCATATGAAGGCCTTTTCTGACAAATTCCATGGTGGTGCCATTTCCTGGGGTCAGATGTTTCTGCACGTACGGCACCAGACAGACCCTGTATGGCAGCCCCGATGGATTTATGGCTCCATACTAAGGAGCTGCACGTCTGTGTGCATGATTACCTAGATAATGCAGAACATGTGAGGAAAGATAACAGAGATGTCGTATCATGGAGGGGTGCTCGATCGAGGCCATCAGGACCCATCCATTTTATCGTCAGAGACAGGGGAGGATCCTGAAGATTGGCTGTGTACAATGCACTTCTACCGCTCAGCTGGGCGATCAAAGCTTAAATGGGTTGGCCCATCACGCACTTTGGTGGCATATCGCTAGGCTATACCACCAATGTCAGATAGGTGCAGGTCCCAGAGGTGGGACCTGCACCTATCTCTAGAACGAGTGAACTTGAGCGCACCGCGCAAGCATGGTCACCCTCCATATACTTCTATAGGAGTTCCAAAAAGAGCCGAGCAAGCGGGCTGGGTTATTTCTGGAATTCCCATAGAGGAGGGCGCGCTTGCGTAGTGTGCTCTCAATTCACTTCTATGAGAGTTTTGGAAACAGCTGGGCTTGCTCGGCTCATTTTGGAACTCCAATAGAAGTGAATGGAGAGCACACCCCACATGCCTGGTGCGCTCTCCTTCACTTTGGGTACCTGGTTCTACAGATGGGTGAAGCTCCCATTGAACATTGGTAGCATAGCCTAACCATATGCCACCAAAGTGTGAGATGGGCCAACCCCTTTAAAGGCCCTTTTATATGGGCTGACTGACAGACAATGAAAAGTTTATCAAATGAACAGCGGCACATTAATACAGGGCAATTATCGGGAATGAAGGACTGTACAAACATTCATCTCCCAATAACGGCCCTGACCCCTGCACCATCTAAAAGGGCCGTTACACAGTTAGATCCTAGCTGCTAGGTCCACAAGGTTCCTCTAGGGCAGGGTGGAGATGGGGCAGGTCAATTTTTGATTGGTTCGGGATTTCTTTAATATTAGTTTTTATTGATGTGTTTCCAATTAAATTACAGTAAATTGGGCGAAGGTGCGGTACTTGTTTGGTATAGATGGAGGGTGGCTCCTCAGTGTCATTTCTTCTAGAAGGCCCTTTATTCCGACACAAAGCCCAGACAACAGAATAACTTTGCAAAGAATAAAAAGTATCTAAAGTATTTAGCACCGTACTTTTCAGACTATAAGATGCACATAGGATTTGGAGGAGGAAAACATATATTTTCTATCAGACCCCCAAGCTCCATCAGCCTCAGTCAGATCCCTCATAAGACCAGATCAGACCCCCTCCCCACTAGCCTCAGATCAGACCCCCCCCAGCCTCAGATCAGACCCCCATTCTTAATCAGACTTCAGATCAGACCCCAAATTCAGACCCCCAAGCTCCATCAGCCTCAGTCAGATCCCTCTACCTCCATCAGCCTCAGATCAGAACCCCCCACCACCCTCCATTAGCCTCAGGTCAGACCCCCCAGCCCATTTAGACTCAGATCAGACCCCCCAGCCACAATCAACCTCCAATGGGACCCCACAGCCCCCATCCGCCGCAGATCAGCCCCTTCAGCCTCAGATCTGATCTCCTTCCGTGTATTAGACCCCCTCCTGGTTTTGGCTTACAAATACTAACCAAATACTGCCGCATGATCACAACATGCACTTTCCCAAGGCACAGAACGAAGGCTTCATATACACAGTCTGCAAAACAAATCTTTACATAAGTTATGTATCTTCAAGATCACAGTTTACAAAGGAATGACAAGGTAAGCCAAGGCAGATGGAGAAGATCTTTGTACAGATAGTCTTGCCCTACCTGTCCTGTAAAACAAGCATGACATCATTTATCTCAGCGGCAGCAAGTACACAAAAATTATTTGGACAGATCAATCGAGCCATTTAATCCCTTAAAGAGCAACTGTCTGCAGCATCAACTCTAATAAACCAGGAATACTGTCTGGTGTGGTTGATCCTGCTGATGAAATGGATACCTGTCTTGTGAAAATCAGCCGTTCCGGAGACAATAAAAAAAAAAAAAAAAAAGTTTTACGCAAATGAGGGCTTCAGTGAACTGAAGGGGGTGACCTGCCCTGAAATTGAATGGGGGCGGCTGAGAGGTAAGTACACTGCTCACCGCTGTACTTCAGACAGCGAGCAAGTAAACAATGAAGAGAACACAGTGTGCAAATGAGCGGGTTTCAGTTTTAAAACCTTGAAAAACCCCTTTGTTGTATGGATCCATACTAAGATGCCCATAACCTAGAAGGGGTCCAATACTGTACCTCGTGAGCCTCAAATTTTATACAGAGGCACACAGCGGTTTCTCCACATTTATACAATATCAGATCCTATTGGCTTAGATTTGGGTCAGGTTTCTTGTATTTTTGATGGTAAGAACAAGGTTTCGGAAGATGCTATTCCTGCTGTCAAAAAAGCAATGGAAAGAAGAAGAAAACCCAGTGTGAACACAGCCCTATTTGTTCCATGCAGAAGAGGTTTCTACTTGAACCACTGCTTTCCCAAATAGTTTCCTAACTGAGAAATGCTATAACCCTCGGCCATTAAACGGAAAAAAAAAAAACGTGCTATAAAAATACAGATGACTGCAGCTATGTAGGACGTCATACAGGCTTCAGGGCCCTCGGCTCATAAGCCTCATGTAAAAGGCTTCAAAACAGCAAAAATGTGCAACTCCGTGCCATAGCCCCAAGCGTGGGAGTCTGCATGGCGTACAATGGAAACAGCATCATAACACTAATCCAGTACGACGTATCAGCGGAGAACGCACGCAAAACCTGTAGGATGTACATGTGGACTTCATCCTTTGCACTGCGGATCAATTTTCTGGATGGGGGTTTACCGCCTATCTGTCTTAAGGGTGGGTGATCAATATCAGACCAATGGAGATTCAATCCCGGCATCCCCGGCTGCGGTGCTCCGGGGAGCGTGGCGTCCTCCTTACGGCTTACCAAGCACAGCGCCGTACTTTGTATAGTGGTTGTGCTTGGTATTGCAGCCCAGCCCCATTCACTTCAATAGGACTGAGCTGCAGAAAGGTCATCAGACTGATGGATGTGATGTCGGAGGCCAAACAAGTGCTGCACCCCTTCAAACAGCTGACCCCCCCAATGATCTGATATTGGTTATGTATTCCAAGAACCCCATCCACCTTGCTGGTACTGTAAAATGGGGTGGATTTTTCTGACCCTATTAGAAATGTTCCAGTTCCCAGTTGATGCCACCCATACCCCTCCCAAACAGGACGGCCAAGTGTTCATTTGCACCCTATGTCCCACACCTCTACAGCAGAAAAAAAGGTGTCACCCTCAACCCAATACTCCTTTCAGTGTTTCTGGAGAGGGAAGCACCACACGTACCCTGTAGAAGAGTTGTCAGGGGTTGTCAGAGAGGCAAATGACTTTAGTATCCCCAAACACAGAGATGAACTTTGTAATACACCTGCCATTATAATTTTGGCTCCGGTTCTCCATCTCTCCACTTATTAGAGACAAACATAATGAGGTCAAGACACTGCAGACGTTGCGATGAATTTTCCTCAACCACTTTAAAGGGGTATTCCAGTATGTATCCACAGCATAGGAGACCCCAACTAATCACAAGAACGGGAGCCCCGTATCCCCTGCTGCTCTCCTGGAATGACCAATGGGAGTTCTGGACATATCCGGAACTCCCATAGGAATGAATATAATGGCCGAACACATGTGCGACCGGCCTCTCCAGTAATTTCAGGGGAGCAGCAGGGGGCCTGCAGAGGGTACAACGCCCCCATTCCTGTGATTGGTAGAGGACCTAGCAGTAGGAAACCCACTGATCTGATAGTTATCCCCTATCTTGTGGATTGAGCACATGCTCAGTTCCATCCTTGAACTTCCTCCTGAGCTGCCATAAGGATAAAGCTGCAGCAGAAAGGACATGCCCTATGAGCTGCCAGCTTGGAGACGACCTGTCTATATTTGGTATATTTGATATAGTTGGTTATATCAAGTACAGAAGGTAAAAACTGATGGATCTGTGGAAAGTTTTTTTTTTTTTTTTTTTACAGCATTTTGTAAATATCTGGGCTGCCATATAAAAAGCATCTCTGGCCATCACGCAAAGAGCACCCGGTAGGGTAGGGGTGAGCCTGCTGATTAAAACGATACCTGTCTTGTGAAAATCGGTTGCAAAATGACTTCTAATCTTTATGTAGATGAGGGCCATCAGTGCACAAGGGGCGGGGCTTAGTTCCTTGGTGCGCCACAGCTTTCCAGTGATGGCCACACCCCTTGAGGCACAGTGGTTCTCATTTGCAGAAAGAATAAAAGTCCACTTTCTTGGGAACGCAGCAACCAATATTCACAAGACAGGTATCATTTTAACCAGCAGGATCAACCCTACCAGACATAATGCCTGGTTGCATAGGGATGATCCTGCTTGTAGGTGCTCTTTAAATATGCAGAACAGGAAGTATTATAACCTGTAGCACTGACGCGTGTATACTCGAGAGATTCCAAGTACGAACATTTCTAAGTGAAAAAGGTCTCTCCCTGGGAACGGTCACGAGGACACTCGGCGTCTCTGCAGGTCCTCAGGCAGACGAGGTCGATGTGTTTCTATGTACACAAACAGCGGGAGGCTTTTCATAGGAATACCTGGGTAACGCGGGAGCGGCTGCACAGCGTGCCGCTATGTAAACACTGGTGTCGTCACAGTAATTGCAAGCTCCCATTCAGACACAACAGCAAAAAAAACCAATGCAGGCAAAGCTATTACAGTCCAAACTCAGGGCCCGTTCACACAGCAGAATTTGACGATGGCCACGTGGTCTCTGCCTCCCATTGTTTGTTGCCGTTCAGGATAGGTCATCAGTATTTGATCGGTGGGGTCCAACACCTGGGAACCCCACTGATCAGGTACCGGAGCTCACAGTAGCGCCATGGCCTTCTCGCAGCTTTCCCTAGGCCGTGTGATGTCACGTTCATTGTTCTCGTGGCCAAGGCACAGCTCAGTCCCACTGAAGTGAATAGGGATGAGCTGCAATACCAAGCATAGCCACTATCAAACAGACGGAGCACCGGTACCTTCTCAAGCAGCTATTCGGCAGGGGTCCCGGGTGTCAGATCCCCACCGATCAGATACTGATGACCTATCCAGAGTATTCGCTGGATTTGAATGGAATCCAACATAGAATTCACTAAATCAGAGGTATTGGCGGGGAATCACAGACCTCTATGACAGCCCCCATACTGCTCTGTACAAAACGCACCCATAATACTGCCATAAACCCTTAGGCCACATGACAACGTTGTGTCCCATATGGCAGCACACAGAATGCGGTCGTAGGATGCCTCCAAGAAGAAGCATATAAAAGACAACGCCACTATAGGAGAATATCTCTGTAATAACGAATGCCACATAGCAAAAAATATATTAAAAAAAATCCTCTTTTCAAATCTGTGAGGAGAAAAAAAAACAAAAAACGTTGTATGGTTAGAGAAGCAGACTAGGCAGGGGCCGCTGTGCTGGATATAAAAGTCACCACTGTTAGGCACATAGGTTTTTTTTCTGGCTTTTTTTTGCTGGGAAAACGCCAGCACCAGGTGTAAGCCAAAAGTCTATGGGAAATATGACACACAAGTTTTTAGTTTTTGTTGTTTTTTTATTAATGGTGTTTTTTTTTCTCATTAGATGGCGCTTTTTTGGCTTTTTTTTTTTAACGCAGCATGCTGAATTTCATGGTGTTTTTCCCCTACAAAAAAGATGTCAAAAAAAGCCAGAAGAAAATGCTAGCGGTACTGGGGGTCATTCATTAAGACTGACATTTTTTGGCTGTCTTTTTACTACATTTTTGTTGGATCCGGCAGGGCTCAGCAAAAACGCCTCCGTTACTGATAATAAAACCATCTGCATCCGTTACTAACGGATCCGGTTGTCTTATCTTTAACATACGCAAGATGGCTCCGTCATGAACTCCATTGGAAGTCATCTGTCTTTTTATTGTGTCCGAGAAAACGGATCCGTCCCCATTGACTTACCGTACATTGTGAGTCAGGACGGATCTTTCTCTGCACATCGAGGACAGAAAAATGACGGATCTCAATAGTGGAAAGGGAAAGTGCAGATGTGAAAGTAGTGAAATACTGCCCCAAAAAATGGATCATGTGACAAAAGAAAACCTGGAAAAAACCACCACAAAAAAATGACCAATAAAAAAAAAAAGAAAAAAGAAAAAGTGCAAATTTGTGTACGTCTGGACACTTAAAGGGGCCCTCCAACATTTAAAAACTTTTGAACACATGGCTGCTGCAGCCAATTGCTGTATTCAACAAGTCCAGGAACGGCACATTAGCGCTGAGGCCAGCGATGGGAACGGCGGGGAACTGAGAAGCTGGACATTTGGGGTATATGCACATGGCAGTGTCCTTAGCAAAGGGTAAAATCTGCAATGAAAATCACCACAAATAAATTGATATTAGATTTCCACATGGAAAATGTCTGCAGCTTGTACAGCAGGTTTTGAAATTCTCATCTACTTAGTGGGCACTTTTTACGCACGGTGTGCATGCGGCCTTACAAGGAGAGGGGGATTTTTTTTTTCCCCTTGTTTTAACTCCATGAAACACAACTGTTCTAGCCCTGTAGACAATTACATTCATGGCATGTACATTGGCATTTTCCATAATTAATGGGAACAATTTGAATCCACAATCAGCAATAATCTGGTTGTTAAACGCATTTTACACCGAGCAATTACGATCACTTGGAAACACATGAATCCCAACAATCACCTGCTCCCTCTCGTCCTGATTGTTCGATATCCTCAAATTGTGCAATTCCATCCAGTTCTCTGGAAGGTAAGGCACCATTCACACGACCGTATATTTGCGGGCCTGCATTACTGTGGACCCGCAAACATACGGGGGCCGCCCGGCGTGTGTTCCGGAGCGCTCGGAACACGCCGGGCCGCCCCATTGAAAATGCCTATACTTGTCCGTGCCCACGGACAAGTATAGGACATGCTTCAAAAGACTAGCTCCGTGCCGTGGCTCCCGGCCCCATAGAGGTGAATAGGGCCGCATCTATTCCGCAATTTTGCGGATAGATACGGCCCCATTCACACGGTCGTGTGAATGGGGCCTTAGTGCGGGGTTCCCAGTACACCCTAGTGAAGGGAGTCCCTGGTGAAGCAGACAAAACCTCCGGGGACCACTTCAGTACATGGATTCTACTGGAGGTCACCTCAAACTGGTCAAGAAGCTTCAGACAACCATCAATTATGATGAAATGGGTCTTCAAGATGAAAGCAGAACCTAGATTCTGTAAAGTTATGAGATCCGGAGGGTGTGCATGAGGGTCAGATAGGACTCCTGACCTACAACAGTCCATATATCGGACCCACATGCACACCCTCCGGATCTCATAACTTTGCAGAATCTAGGTTCTGCTTTCATCTTGAAGACCCATTTTATTATAATTGTAATAATTATAATTTCCAAATCCTTTTTGTTCTCTAGACAGTTCTGACTCAGGACCGCCTAGAGAACAAAAAGGATTTGGAAAGGAAAGATCGGCCACAATGATGTCCTGATCCGTGTAACAGCAGGAGACGTGTCGCAAGGAGCCTTCATGGCTCAAGCATCAGCAATGACGGGTGAGAGGAGCAAGTCACCACCTTAACGAAAACCTGAACAATGGCCTATAATTACTCCTTGGAAATTTCCAGAAATTCACAATCTGACATGGATCACGGTGACGCTTTAACATGACAGACAGGTTAATTAGCACGCCAAGTGGTCTAATTAACACATATATAGGGCCCCTCCCAGTCACCGGTAAAGTGAGGAGGCAGAGGATGGCTGGAAGGCGCTGACAAACAACCATGAAAACTTAAAAGAAAAAAAAAAGAAAATTATATATATTATAACATTATTGAGAGCTCAAAAGGTGACGGATAAAATCAAAGCAGAAACCAGACACAAGTGTGATGCCAGCCTTAGGCCTCAGTGTACCCACAGACTGTATGGCGGCACATGGAGTACCTACGTATTGCAGCGGATTAGCTTCGGGTGTACAGAATACCTCCGTAATACGATATACAATGAAACACTGCACGATCTGTTCTTCTCTCAGATTCATGACCGCTCACAAACTGCACAGCAGAAGGAGCCAATACAAGCTCAGCGCTTCTACGGTCGACAAGACAGAGGAATTATAGGACACACAGGGGCAGATTTATTACAGAGCACCCGTCAGCAGAATCAACCCTCTAATATAAGGCCTGGTAGGGTGGCTCCTGCTGATTAAACAGATACCTGTCTTGTCCAAATGGGTTTAGGCACCCCCCCAAGAAAAAGACTTTTTACTCTTCTTCTTGTCGAGACGATTGTCTGGATAGGTCTTCAGTATCTGATCGGTGATCTGTTGTTTCCGGAGGCACCGGCGCTCACAGTAAGGCTACTTTCACACTAGCGGCAGGCGAAGGGTGCTGCCGGATCAGGACTGCCGCAGCGACATGTGTGGAGCCAGAACCGCGCTCCGGCCCCACACATGTCACACAGTACATACTTACACACACAGACACACACACATATACACAAACAAATACACATACATACTTACATGCTCCCGGCAGGTCTTCAGAGCGCCAGAGGGACAGGACGGCTCGCACAGGTGATGATTCCCCACAGCGCCCTCTGCTGGGCGCCTGATGGAATCGTCATCTGTGCGCACCGACCTGTCCCTCCGGCGCTCAGAAGACCTGCCGGGAGCATGTAAGTATGTATGTGTATATGTCTGTGTATGTTTATGTGTATGTCTATGTCTGTATGTGTCTATGTGTAGCCGGATCCGGATCATGAACTTCATTGAAAGTCAATGGAGGGCGGATCCGGTTACCATTGTGGTCACACCAGACGGATCCGCCCCCATTGACTTGCATTGGGGGTCATTCCGGATCCGTCTTGGTGCGGATGCCTGGACCGGAGAGCAGCATGCTGCGGTTTGTTCTCCGGTCTGAAGACGGAACAGAATGCTTTTAGGAGCGACCCGTTGTCTTCAATTCAGTTTTGTCCCCATTGACAATGAATGGGGACAAATCTGAAGCGTTTTATTCCGGTATTGAGCCCCTATGACGGAACTCAATACCGGAATTTTAAAACGCTAGTGTGAAAGTAGCCTAAGGCAGGGATGCCCAACATACAGCCCCCCAGCTGTTGCAAAACTACAACTTCCAGCATGCCTGGACAGCCTACAGCTACTGGTCTACTGCAGGGCATTGTGGGAGTTGTAGTTTTACAACAGAAGGATGGCCGTAGTTTGGGCATCCCTGCATTAAGGTAACACCCTTCTTGCAGCTTTGCCTAGGTCATGTGATGTCACGTTCATCGGTCACATGACCTAGTTGCAGCTCAGCCCCGTTGAAGAGAATGGGGCTGAGCTGCAATGCCAAGCACAGCCACTATACAATGTGCGGCGCTGTGCTTGGTGAGTTGAGAAAAGGCGCTACTGTGAGCTCCGCTACCTTCTCAAACAGCTGATCAGCGGGAATCCTGGATGGCCACTGATCAGATATGGATGACCTATCCACAGGACAGGTCATCAGTATAAAAGTCTCAGAAAACCCCTTTAAAGCATTTATGATGCAGACTCTGACACTAACCGTCATTTGCAACTTTTTTCACTTTTTAAAGGTGTTGAAAAAAAAAAAAAAAAAGCGGTGCTCAGCAGGTGCAGCCCAACAAATTTACTATAATTTACGGCAGTTTCGGAGTATAGCTTATAACTAGCGTATACTGGATTTGCTGGTGCGCACACTGCCAGAGCCGCTTCAAGTTTATTAAGAGGCCGGAGCCTCTCAGTAAGCAGCGCACTTCACTCCAGTGGACTGCGTAGTCCCATCATCCTCCCCACTGGAGGGTCATGGACTGTTTAGTAGGGGCAGATGAAGCCACTTGTTGCTCTTCACTAGGAAAGCTTACAGACCGGTACAGGATTTGTATGGCAGCAGCTGCCCTCTGAACCGTCCGACGCTCATTCACATACTCTACATCAGGGATCAGCAACCTTCGGCACTCCAGATGCTGGGAAACTACAACTCCCAGCATGCACATTTATTCTGCTGTTCTTGTAACTCTCACAGAAGTGAAAGGAGGATTCTGGGAGTTGTAGTTTCAGAACAGCTGGAGGTTGATGGCCCCTGTATACTGTATGCGACAAATGGTGAAAAAAAAAAAAATCGTTTTATCATTTTCTGTGGTGTTTCCATGTAAAATGCTGGCTAATACACATTCATTTCCTCAACTTCAGCCCTGAAAGAGAGCTTCTGCTGTTCAAAGAGGTTCACCGGATCTATCATTCGGATACTGTCATTCACTACCAGATTCCCGGTTAACATAATGGGATCCGACTGCTTTCCGGCATAAGTGCCGGTTTTCGGTCAGACAAAAACAGTGGCATGCAACACTTTTTGTCCAGCTAAAAGCAGTCATTTCGCAGGAAAGCAGCCGGATCCCATTATCGTCAATGGGGTCTGGTGGTGAGCGGCAGTTTCCAGCTAGGACGGATCCGGTGAATTGTGGCAGGCTGTAGTACTATGCCGGAATACCGCAAGTGTGAACCTACCCTAAGGCTATCTCATAGAATGCCAGGAACTGGCCGGACAAAAACCGCTGCATACAGTGATTTTTGTCCGGCCGATTCCCTGCATATTTCCTGGGTGCTGGTCAGATCTCTGCCGGACCCCATTATAGTCAATAGGGTCCGGCGGGCAGTATTCAGCAATGCTGGATCCGGAGAACTCCGGCAGACGGATACGGAGGCTCTGCCGTATATATGAAACTAGCCTAAGGTCCCATTCACACGACTGTATGTTCATTTCCATATCTTATCCGCATTTTTGCAGATAAGATGCGGAACCATACGGACCCATTCATTTTTCCATAGGAGAAAAAAAAATGCGGAATGCACACCGTGTGCATTCCGCATCCGTATATTACGGAAGTTCTCCCGCAAAAAAAAGTAAACGTCTTATACTTGGCCGCAAAACACGTCCGTAGCCCCATTAAAGTCAATGGGTCCGCAAAATTACGGAAGACTTTCCGTATGTCTTCCGTTCCGTTTTTATACGGACACGGAATACATACGGTGGTGTGAATGAAGTGATTATGTTCAGACACAGGTTCTGGTGACTGAGAGCTACTTCCCCCTCATAAGATGAACCATGCGTAACAGAGAAAGGGCATGTTAATTAGGGAGGGGGGGAGTCAGCGCTCCGCTATCGGAGCCAGCCTCATTAGTGAAGTTCAGAAAATTAACATACATTAGTAATCTTACAACGCAAAATTAATTTATTTGGCGTCTGACAACTCTATTAAATCCTTTTAGGTCTCAACAAACTCCTACCCCATAAGTGCAGAGTATTTAATGAGCTGCCTTAGTTGTCTGCCATTTAAAGGGCACCTGTCAGCAGAATCAATCCCATTAAAACTACTCATAACGACTGGTAGGGTGATGGCACGCAGCGCAGTTCTGACATGCAGATAGGATGCAGTTTTAAATTTACCCAGTTTAGCAGCCTTCTTAACCCCTGGTGTTCTGCATTATGGGAATGATTTAAAGGGTTATTCTCATCTTAGACAATGGGAGCATATCGCTAGGATATGCCCCCATTGTCTTATAGGTGCGGGTCCCACACCTATATCGAGAACGGAGCCGCCCTCCATTCATTTCTATGGGGCAGGTAAAAATAGCCAAGCACTGGCTCGGCTATTTCCGTTGGCTACATAGAAATGAATGGGAGCGGTGGCCGCACATGCGTTGTATGCTCCTATTTATTTCTATGGGAGCAGCAGGGGAGCTGCGCCTGGGGTGGCCGAACCCCCGAGGTCCTCCAGGTACAGCGTTCCCCCCTCCGATCTTGATATAGATGCGGGTCCCAGCGGTGGGACCTGCACCTATAAGACAATGGAGGCATATACTAGCGATATGCCCCCATTGTCTAAGATGAGAATACCCCTTTAATTCATTTCAGCTTGCTACAATAAAAAACTGCATCCTAACTGCATGTCAGAACTGCACTGCGTGCCATCACCCGTAGGGCTGTTTCTGCTGATTAAAACGATACCTGTCTTGTGAAAATCGGGGGCGACCTTCCCACGAGAAAAAGACCTTAATTCAACTGAGGGGTAAGGCCAGCACTGGAAAGCTGAGGATGCGCCAAGGGGATAAGCCCCACCCCCAGGGCACCGAAGTCCTAATTTGCATAAAGAATAAAAGTCTCAGGAACACCACGACCGATTTTCACAACACGGGTATCATTTTAATCAATGGCAAAATGCCTGCTTTAATAAGGCTGATCCATAATTTATCCACGCGGTGCCCCGGCTTCTTCTATACGACCCAAGTCAATGCTAAATGCTTCACATTCTATCATGCCCCTGAAAATTCTGCCTACGTAGTCACAAAACTATGCAAACCTTTTCATGGAACGTCTTGAAAAATTGTGGCGAAAAGCATGTGGCAATGCTCTAGATTTATTCAGAAGTAAGGAAATCTTTGATTTCCTGAATCACCAAAAATAGAGACAACGCATTAGAAATATAAGTAAGCGTCCCCTTCAGGAACAACAGAACTGATGGGCCTTTAGCTAGCGAGAAACATACTTCAGACCGGGTTCACTTACTTGCCATGGAAGTTACGTCTCACACTGCATTAAGAGTTCCCTAATTTCTGGCGTCAGGTGAGTAGTCGCCTTGGCCGCTTCTGTAATAGCTTTACGGTAGACTCCTTTCTTCTTCCGGTTGAACCTCAGTTTGAAAAATTCCGCGAAAGAAGAGAGTTTTGAAACCGATAAACTAGAGGTGGTCGGAGATCCGAACCACGAGACCGTAGCCTCTTGCCAAGAAGGATCACCGTTTTCCTTTTGGTTCACATTAATACTTAGAATCCGTGCGGGCCACCATGGAAAGCCGTGAACTTTCCCCCACACGATATCGCCTACTGAAATAGTCTTTCCTTCGACAGTGATACAATTGGACACGCTCTTAGAATGCAGTCTAACCGTTAGCGGCGGCACAGTCTTCTGCTCGTCTTTAGAAGAGGACACCGAGATGTCGTCGCCCGGCATGATGTCGCAAAAATCCAGGCAAGAAGATTTCGACTCCTCCAAACTGTCGTTACTACACAATGACGCGCTCGAAGAATCGGCTTTTCTCTTGCGGTAGTTGCCGAGCAGGTTTAAGTTATGTCCATCCTGGCTGTGCGGAAATCCTTTGAAGTCATCATCTTCTCCCGAGCTTCCCAAGGAGACATCAAGATAGCTTCTATCTGCTGCATCATCCATGTAAAAAGCTGAAGAATCTGTCCCGGACTCCCTGCTGTTCTGAAGAACATTTATCTCATCGATGAGCTCGGATTTATAGATGGAAACGCTTTGCCCTTCACTAATCCTTTGGGGCTTTAGTCTAATTTTGGGCGGTGGAACATCTACGTTGGAATGCAATGGCTTAGTCAACTTTAACTTTGGAATGGAAGCCACCTGACTGTTCGTCGATCTGTCCGTCAGACGTTTAGGAGTTTGACAGCTGTCTACATCCTTCGACATGTCATGGTCCCCACTTCCATTTTCTTGAGTTTTATTTGGACAAAAGGGTTCAACAGACCCGTGTACGCGTGAAGGAATCTTCACCACTTCCCCTTTACCTTGTGGTGTACTATAAGAGATCTTTATGACTGGACTCCTGTTCACCAAGTCTTTAGTGGGGCTCTTACGGACCAAGTCTCTCGAGGCACTGTTCTCCTCCCTCCTCTCCTTCCCCATTTTCCTCTCTTCAGGATCCGACTCCACCCTATAAGGTTCCTTATCCTCGCCTTGAAGCCCCCTGCTACTTCTCAGGTTCTGTTTATCTTTAGGAGCCTCCTCCGAATTTAATGTGTTTTTGCATTTCTCACAAAGGACCTGCCTAGGCCGTAGCCTTATCGTACTCATTATGAGCCGCCCGGGGTCCCTGTTCCTCGACATCCGTCTTTTTGTCCTTTTGATGTTGCGAGGGGGAGGCTGAGCTACCCACTGGTTGTACGAGTGCCTCAACCATAGCGGAGGGGGGAAAGGAGCACCTTCAAAGTAAGGAGGATAAGATGGCGCAGTCCCGGGAGGTGGAAGGAGTGGAGGAACTTGATCAGTGTTACTTGTTACAGGGAGACCAGTGTCTTGCTTAGGCGTTTCAGATAAAGGGTGCAAAAAATTGGCATCTCCGAGAATACTGTTACAGGAACTATTGCACGGTGGGTCGTCGTTTTTTGGAACGGAAGCTGGCGGCACACAGAACAATCCGGACCTAGTGGAGCAAACAGAAGAACAGTGTGATTTGCTGAGGTAGACAAGCTCTGAAGAACATGTTTTATTTTATTGGTGGATATACTTTACTATAGCCTTGTGCAAACTAGCAGGTCGCTGTGGTATTTAAAGGGTGCAAGTTACATGAAGGCGACTCATGCAGAACACCAGGGCTTGTTTATGGTTACACTTCCAGGTAATAGGAGAAAAGGGCTTTTTTTTTTTTCTCTTACAAAAAGTTGACCGTGTAAACAATGCGACCTGACCAAACCACCGGGGCCCTTTGTCTTACTTGACGTGTATATTAAAGAAGTCACAGTTTAACTGCAAACTACACCCACAGGCTTTTTTTTGTTTTATTTTTTAACGCAATGACTTCGTAGAGCTCATTCACACAATATTTTTTCAGCATTTTTAAACGTTTGAGACTTTTTTTTTTGTTATATTTTGTACATTTTTTTCCCTGTCTTGTTAGAAATGCTATAGAGAAGTCCACGGGAAAAGCAGAAGGATGAGCTGCCAAAAATAAAAGAAAAACAAAAAAAGGGGGGGCGTTACAGATTCTCAAAAGTAAAGATGAGCAAATCCATTCATCAGAGTTCTAGATCTGTGAAGCCAAAGCTTAAAGAACTCCCGCAAAAATTTTTATTCTCTGACCTGTTAGAAAGATGCATGATATAATCCGTAGTGATTGTCATTTTCTTATCAGAGGCTGAAATTGAGAGTTTCCACTCTCTTCTGGGTCATGTGACCAACTCCCTGACCTCCAACTGACCCAGGACAGGAAGCCAGTCACTTCTCTATTCATTCCTATGAGACTGAAAGTGAGGCTCCCATAGGAATGCATAGAAAATTAGACTTCCTGTCCACACATAAGTCTCTGTGTGAGTTGGTGGGTCTAATTCCTGGTCACATGACACAGATAAGAAACTTCAGGATGATATAACTCAAAAATTCAGCTACTGGAAAGAAAATGACATTCACTACAGATTACATCAGGTACATTTCTAGCAGGACATGGAATAAAATTTTTTGCAGTAGTTCTTCTTTAACTTACTCCCCGCAGCCCTGTCAATCTTGCGCCCGCGCCGACACTCCTAGTAGCAGCGCACGCGCAGAGGCTCTGTTTCCGCTACTTCAGCGGTGACTGTGCAATCACCGCTATAATTCCGGGTAGTGGCGCATTAACAGTCGCTGCTCGGAGATTAGGCACAGGCGTGTTGTCAAAGCCTATTACGCATGGAATTTCGTGGAGATACTCTGCAGCATAGGGGCTCATGCCCATGAGAGTACTTACTCAGTGCCCGTATTGCGGACTGTAAACGGCCGGTTTGCAATATACGGACACTGGCTGTGAGCATTCTGTATCAGGGATGTGGACCACTTGACTTGAATGGGTCCGCATATGCCAGATACAACCGAAGATAGGGCTTCACCTATCTTTTTGCGGTGCGGAGACACGGATCGCACTTTTGCGAGCTTCTGATCACTGATCTGCCACTGCACCGCAAAAAGATAGAACATGTTTGTTCTGTCTTTGGTCGTATGTTGCGGAGGGCAGAGTCGTTCCGGTCACTAGGTCCGCATCTGGAGTGCACACGGCTAGTGCCCGTGCATTATTGCAGACCAGAATTTGTGGTTCGCAGTACACTCGTGGGCATGAGCCCTAATACAGCAGCGGCTAAGTTTCAAAATCTCATCTATGGGCGCGGAAATTTTGCGCACGGAAAGCCCTTCAATTGTTTGAGGGGATTTTCAGTGTGGATTTCACTGTTTGCAAAAACGCGTCCGTTCACTAATACAGAACGGATCTGGTTGTATTATCTCTAAAAATGAAAAAGACAGATCCATTGTAAGTTTATGGGGGCCGGATCCGTTTTTTTTTTTGTGTCCGAAAAAACGTTTGTGGGATACTTATCGAGATGGATCCGGCATGAGACACTTGATGAGTCAATAGTGCCGGATCCGTCTTGATCAGTATCCCAAGAGGTGCGCAAAATCGCTGCTTGCAGTAGTTTTGTGGAATGCGTTGTGGTCCTCTCCGTTCCGGTTTGTTCGGTTTTGTCCCCATTGACAATGAACGGGGACAAAACGGAAGCGTTTTCCTCCGGTTTTGAAATCCTCTGCCGGATCTCAAAACTGGAAAGGAAAACGCAGACGTGAACGTAGCCTTAAATCGCAAAGGAAAACCGCCTGGAAAAATGCAGCAAAACGCTTTGTGTGAATCCAGCCGTAGGCCGCCCACTGAAGGTAAGTGGAGTAAACAGGGGGAAGGACAGCAGATCGTTTGAAAGCAGCCTGCTCCCCTCCCCCACGTCACCGTGCAAGGCTTACATTCATTAAAGCTGATTATACCCAAGGCCTCACCAGCTGCTTTTTTTGATCTTCCCCTGTCCGGGTGGCCTCTATATATACATGCAGTACCTGCCCAAAGTTCTACGTCCCGTGTCTATGTGACAGGAAGAAGTAGCTAACAGAAGTTGGCATAGAAGACGTCTGACATCTGCCTATTGTCCGGACGGCTCCTCATACCCTATAAGGCCACGTATCACACTCCGATCCAAAACTGGGAAAAACCAGCATTTATCTGCGCTGCCTTATATAGCACAGTGCCACTGGGAAGTTACAGCAGATCCAACAAAAACTATCCCCCTCACACACATACGGCCCGCCGCAGGAAATAATGCACATTTCAATGATCTAAAGCACCTACTATTGTACAGGTACAGTCTCCGTGTGAGTCTAATGTCCTTTTCCCCATTTTACCGGAAAATAGGAGTTTATTTGCATACAAATGGTCGGGGGATGGGCAGTTGGCTATCAGTGGGTCATCTGCCGGATTTAGGGCCCCCCACTGCTCCACTCCTCTCCTTGCACTTATCTGTAGAAGGGGGCAAATGACTATCCCCTATCCACATGCTGTGTTAGGCCACATGGACAATAAGGGCGTGCCCCTATCCACATGCTCTATTAGGGCACATGGACAATAAGGGCGTGCCCCTATCCACATGCTCTATTAGGGCACATGGACAATAAGGGCGTGCCCCTATCCACATGCTCTATCAGGCCACATGGACAATATGGGCGTGCCCCTATCCACATGCTCTATCAGGCCACATGGACAATATGGGCGTGCCCCTATCCACATGCTCTATCAGGCCACATGGACAATAAGGGCGTGCCCCCTATCCACATGCTCTATTAGGGCACATGGACAATAAGGGCGTGCCCCTATCCACATGCTCTATCAGGCCACATGGACAATATGGGCGTGCCCCTATCCACATGCTCTATTAGGGCACATGGACAATATGGGCGTGCCCTATCCACATGCTCTATCAGGCCACATGGACAATATGGGCGTGCCCCTATCCACATGCTCTATCAGGCCACATGGACAATAAGGGCGTGCCCCTATCCACATGCTCTATTAGGCCACATGGACAATAAGGGCGTGCCCTATCCACATGCTCTATTAGGGCACATGGACAATAAGGGCGTGCCCCTATCCACATGCTCTATCAGGCCACATGGACAATATGGGCATGCCCCTATCCACATGCTCTATTCAGGCCACATGGACAATAAGGGCGTGCCCCTATCCACATGCTCTATCAGGCCACATGGACAATATGGGCATGCCCCTATCCACATGCTCTATTAGGCCACATGGACAATAAGGACGTGCCCCTATCCACATGCTCTATCAGGGCACATGGACAATAGGGCGTGCCCCCTATCCACATGCTCTATCAGGCCACATGGACAATAAGGGCGTGCCCCTATCCAATGCTCTATCAGGCCACATGGACAATAAGGGCGTGCCCCTATCCACATGCTCTATTAGGGCACATGGACAATAAGGGCGTGCCCCTATCCACATGCTCTATTAGGCCACATGGACAACAAGGGCGTGTCCCTATCCACATGCTCTATTAGGGCACATGGACAATAAGGGTGTGCCCCTATCCACATGCTCTATTAGGGCACATGGACAATATGGGCGTGTCCCTATCCACATGCTCTATTAGGGCACATGGACAATATGGGCGTGCCCCTATCCACATGCTCTGTTAGGCCACATGGACAATATGGGTGTGAACCTATCCACGTGCTCTATCAGGCCACATGGACAATATGGGCGTGCCCCTATCCACATGCTCTATTAGGGCACATGGACTACATGGGGGTGCCAATATTCAAATGCTCTGTTATGGCATATGGATGGGGGGGTGCCCCTTTCCACGCACTCTATGGGGACATATGGAAGACACTGGAGGTGCCCCTATCCACATGCTCCATTAGGGCACATGGACGACATTGGGGGTGCCCCTTTCCATGCACTCTGTGTATTGATGGCAGATATCGGGGGTAAAGCCGGATCGGGCCGTTGAATTGAAACACACCCAATCCTTTTGCCATCAAGGGAGATAAGCTGCCGTCAGAGGTACCCGGCAGCTACTTACTGCCCGCACTCTACTGAGAATACACGTAGCCCAACGAGTATATGTAGGGGGGGCGTGCCCAATGAGTATGTGTATGTGGGGGGACAGGGGGAGGGGTGGTGGATCTACCCTGATGGCAGATTGCAGTTTCAGATACGGATGGGACAAGTTGGATTTCAAATGCCCGATCTTTTTGTTCTCGGGGAGATGAATCCGTCAGCTACTTCCTCCCGTCTTCTTACATAAAACCCATCCATGCCCGACCAGCACACAGCCTGTACGGCAGTATGTGGGGGCTGAACGGCTCCGTGCCAGTGTGCATGAGGCCCTAGGGAAAGGACCGGCAACCTGCACGGTCATTCTGAAGCCGGAGGCAATAAAAATGGATTCCCTCTCATCTCCTTGGTCTAGGTTCAGTGGCCATAGATCACAGGAACGTTCAAGAATCGCTGATGATCTGTAAAGGAGGTAAATGAAACTGTACAAAAGAAAAATGGCCGCATCTGCTTCATGACTGTCTTCAAAGGACATGGGGGGGGGGCAGATTTATCTAAACTGGTGTAAAGCAGAACTGGCTTAGTTGCCCATAGCAACCAATCAGATTCTGCCTTTTATTTTTCAGAGCTCCTTTGGAAAATGAAAGGTGGAATCTGATTGGTTGCTATGGGAAACTAAGGCAGTTTTCCTTTACACCAGTTTCCCCATTGTGCCCATGTATTGTCTAGTCACCTGTAATGGGGTAACCTTAAGGGCTCGTTCAGACTGAGTTCTTTGGGGGGGGGATTACCATAGAGCAGCTTTTTTACACCGGTCTACGATATCCCCTGCGCTGCTGGAGGATGCGCCTAATTTATGACAATGTGCAGATCGTGCGCCTAAATTGAGATCTAGGTCCGCTAGCGAGGATTTCAGTCTTCTTTTAGGCTAGAAAACTGGGGTAAAAGAAAATAAAAGTGCGTGGGTCCACTGGTCACGCCCCCTCCCTCATCATGCCCCCTTTTTCAGGACAGAGGGTGGGTTAGAGGCAAAAAAAAAAAAAAAGGTTTGCAACTTTTTTATGCCAGAAAACGGATACATTCCCCACTTTTTGCATGGATTTTTACTGCAGATTCCTCCTCTCAATTGTTTTCCCATTGTCATTTATGCGTCGGCGGTTTATTTCCGCACGTTTTTCCACAGTCATAAAAAGGACACGTCCTTTCTTGGCAGAAACTTTGGAGAGTGACTGCTCGCCACCCTGAAGGGGCTGAAGCCACAAAGCAGATTCGCTGCATTAAAAGTGAAAAACCGCGGCAGAAGGCCGAAGGTTTCTGATGTGCATTTGGCGCAGAATCTGTGCCAATATCTGTGAACAAAACACTGTGTGAACTCGCCCTAAGGGACCTCTGCCGTTGTCATCATGAACACCTCTAGCAACACACAGCTAGAGAACAGATCTACAGCCAGGTGTAAGAGACCTCCGGCACTCCAGCTGTTGTGAAACTACAATTCCCAGCATGCTACATTCACTTCTATGGGAGTTCGGAAGACAGTTGAACAACTGCGCATGCTGGGAGCTGTCATTTCACAAAGGTTACTGTAGTGCCAAAGGTTACTGACCCCCTGATCTACAGTGAGATAATATTTCGGCCATTTTGAGGTGTCACACAACAGAAGTGGATCCGGTAAGAAGGAGAAGCCTCAGACCTCCCTTTAGATTTCTGCAGCCTTGGGGCGTGTTCACACTCGGCAGATATGAGACCAGTGACAAATTCGCAGCGTTGTACAGCAGCAGCATTTGTTACCCTTTGCATGGCGAAACCTAGGAGCCGACAGCAAAGTATATCAGATTTAAACAAATCTCCTCCCCACGCTGTATAAAAAAAAAGTCTCACATCTCACCTCACATCTGTGCCGCAGGTCAATTTATGCTGCCGATTTCTTAAGATTTCATCCGCTTTTCCGTTCCTGTACAACGCCGCAGATCTGCAGTACTATAATCCACAACGCATCCACCACGTGTGAATGTACCCCTTGAGGGGTGCTTCACCCCGGGGGGCCTTTTCTATAGACACCCCCCCCCCCCCAGCGTGGCTGGACCTGCGCTGGTAATCATACTTACCTGATCCCCAGCGCTAGGTTCCGGCTCCATCGCTGCAGGTCCCGTATGCTGATGTTGGGTCACATGACCGCTGACGCCAATACCTGGAGTGTCATCCATTCGGGTGACCCAGTGTCATGATGCATTGGTGACACGCCACCAAGGCACGTGACCCGGCGTCAAACCGGATGTTGACGAGGAAAGACCAGGGACCTGCAGGGCAGAGATTGAGTCAGAACCCAGTGGCGGTGGCAAGGGATGGAGTGGCCATGCTCATTCGCCGAAACCACATGTTGATTGATCATGTTGGCATTAAAAAAAAAAAAAAAAGAAAAAAACGGACTCCCTGGTCAGTCTCGTTGGTGGGATCATTCCTACGAGCGATCCCATGGACGACTGATCGGCTGTAATGTGGCTGATCATTATTGGGGGGGGGGGGGGAATGCAAAAAAAAAAAAAAGTTCATGGAGAGCAACCCCTTTAAAGTAGCTTTGTTTAACCACGTCCTTGCCACCAGCATCAACAAACACAGAGCCAGGTGGCAAACACGTTACGTTTCTCCAGCGCAAGTTCCATACCGCAACACCACGCTGGTGAACAGGGATTTACAAGATCCCATTCACACACCGATTTTCATGGATTTGCCCCAGAAAACAACTGCAACAGTAGCACAATGGCCCCGGCCGCTACAATGTATCCATACTAGAAAATATGGGGGTAAATCACTGCCCCTCAGAGACTTCGGGGGTAAATAAGAGTCCTTGAGATGTCCTTTTAATGGATCAGCTGTCCAGGGGTGGTCTGTCCTCACAGGACTGGAGGACTCTAGGGACTGTGGGTGACAACCTCTTGTGCTGGCAGCCATGTTGGTTGTCACCCATCTTTCCAAGGCTCAGACAGAACTATGTAAGAACTTCCTAGAAGTGGACAGCGCTGAGAGTCCCTGATCAGAAGACGCGCCGAAGTGCTAGGGACGCATGCACACGGTGCGGCAGTGTACTCACTTCTTGCTGCAGTCCAGCAGGACGCCGGTGTACCTCCTGTCCCCGCAGCTCAGAGTCACCACCAGGGTATCATTCACCACCTGCTCCAGCAGGACCGGTAACAGGGAGCCGACCCGCAGCTCCTGCCCGTCCTCGGCCTCCATGCTCCCTCCGGCTTCCGGATGCCAGCTCTGGCCCTCCCTCGCTCCCTGCCGCCGAGGGCCTGCAGAGTGCACAGCGCCCCCTGCCCTCTTCTGTCTGACCTCCGCCGCCTCCGCTGCTGCTCTGGGATTGCGATGACGACACAACCGGGCTTCCCCGCCCCCCTCCTGTTCTTCCTTCCCACCGGCTATTGTGACGTCACGCCGGTGCCTGCAGGCTTTGTGACGTCACGGCGAGGGGGAATCCTGTGCCGTGTGATACAATGTAGTGATGCGTTTCGTTTTCACTGACGCGTGGCTTCCATTTACATGCGATTTCTTTGTAGGGTGAGCTTTACCACAGCGAAAAACCGCCACCTGAAATCGGCGTCCAGAGCTCTCATTGAAATGGCTTGGCAAAACTGTATTTAAAAAAATGCACCAGAATAAAAACCATATCCCCCCCAAAAAAAAACACAAGGAATCCTGAAAAAGTTTTTTTTTTCAGCACAGAAAAAAACTCGGTAAGGGGCCATGGAGTCTTTTACACGGCATATAGGATCGGATGCCAATCACAGGGAAATTAATATATGTGGTGCTGCAATAAACTGGTGTCACCTTAAGGGCTCATGCACACGACCGTATGTATTTTTCGGTCTGCAAAACACAAATCTGCAAAAAAAAAAAAAAAGGATGACATCCGTGTGACGTCCAAGTAAGGGCTCATTCACATGAACGTGTCCGTTCTGTTTTTTTTTTTGGACCGTATGCGGAACCATTGATTTGAATGGGTCCCCAAAAAAACGGAAGTTACGCCATGTGCATTCCGTTTCCTTATGTCCTTTCTGAAAAAAAATAGAGCATGTCCTGTTATCATTCGCATCACGGACAAGGATAGGACTGTTCTATTAGCGGCCAGCTGTTCTACAAAATATGGAATGCACACGGACGTCATCCGTATTCTTTGCGGATTCGTTTTTCGCGGACGGCAAAATACATACAGTCGTGTGCATGAGGCCTTAAGGCCTCTTTCACATGAACGTTGTGTTTTGCTGTCCGCAAATTCCGGATCCGCAAAAAAAAAAACGGATGCCATCCATATGGCATCCGTTTTTTTTGTGGATCCATTGTAACAATGCCTATCCTAGTCCGTTTTGCGGACAAGACTAGGGCATGTTCTATTTTTTTTTTGCGGGGCTACGGAACGGGCATATGGATGCGGACAGCACACAGTATGCTCTCAGTATTTTTTGCGGACCCATAGAAATGAATGGGTCTGCATTTTTCATGTGAAAAATGCGGATCGGAGCCCGCAAAAAATACTGTCGTGTGAAAGAGGCCTGAATCTGTATTTTTTGCGGATCCATTGAAACAATGCCTGTCCTTGTTCACAAGAATAGGACGTTCTATTTTTTTGCGGAATGGACTTGTGGACATACGGAATACACACGGATTAATTTCCGTTTTTTTGCTGCCCCATTAAAATGAATGGTTCCGGATACCAACCTGCAAAAAAAAAAAAAAAACGGAATGGACATGGACAATGGAGCGCATGAGCCCTAAAGGCAACCTGCACACGGTGTGGATTTGTGTGCCGAAAAGCGGCATCAAAAACGCACAAATCCCCCCCATAAATCTGCGCTCTTCATAAAGTCTGTGAGGCAGATTTTCTGTTTATGTTAAAGAGGCCTAAAATAACGGATCTCTGACAGAACTGACAAAAACGGATGCAAGATGAGCACCATGTTTTCCCCCTGTTCTTCTGACTGATCGGAAGAACGGAAAACAAAACGGCGACTTGAAGCTGGCCTAAGGCCGGCCGCACAGATCCGCACAGATTTCCATGTGGATTTATATGCGTTTCTGCAGCATATTCGCACCAAAATCTGAAATGTCTAACAGCAGTTTCGCCGCAGATCTCACCTTTCCATTGAAAAGGGTGAAATCCGCAGCTAAAACCGCAATACGTAATTCACATGCTTTTACCTTTGAAATTCGCAATGCAGGTCAGTTTCTGCACAGGAAAAAATTAGCAAAGTGTACATGAGATTAGTCTTCATTCACAAAAAAAAACAGATGCCGTTACGGAACGGCATCTGTTTTTCCTGTTTTTTTTTGCGGATCCATTGTAACAATGCCTATCCATGTCAGCAAAACGGACAAGAATAGGACATGTTCTATATTTTTTGCGGAACGGAAATACGGACATACGGAAACGGAATTAACACTGAATATCTTCCTTTTTTTTGTGGACCCATTGAAATGAATGGTTCCGCATACGGTCTGCAAAAAAACGGAACGGACACAGAAACAAAATACGGTCATGTGAATGAAGCCTTAGTCTAATCTCACACACTTTCCTGATGCTGTATTACGCTGCGGTTTTTCCACACGGGAATCCATATATTCCGCATGATGTACATGTAACCTAAGGCTGGCTGTCCACGTTGCAGTATAAAGCCTCATTCACACTTCAGTGTTTCACAGACGTGTTCTGCACAGACATTACACGGCCCCATTCATTGTAATGTGTGTAGTCAGACATCAGTGTTTTAGCACGGTTCGTGGTCAGTGTTTTCAGCACGGATGCATGTCCTATTTTGTCCGTGTTCACGGATCCATCACGTCCATTTTAGTCTATGGGTCCGTGAAAACGACGGATGCAACACGAATGCCAATCGTTTTGCATCCATGTTTCACTGATCATTAACCCTTTCTACCCCGGAGGTTTTTTTTCGGTTTTCGTTTTGCGCTCCCTGCCTTGATACAGCCATAACTGTTTTATTTTTCTGTTCATATAGCTGTATGATGGCTTGTTTTTTGCGGGACAAGTTGTACTTTCCAACGCCACCATGTAATATTGCATATGGTGTAGTGGGAAGGGGGGAAAAAAATTCCAAATCGGGTGAAATTGCAAAAACAAACGCAATTCCGCCACAGTTTTAGGTTTGTTTTTTTTATTTACGGTGTTTGATGTGCGTTAAAACTGACCAGTTACTTTCATTCTACTGGTCAGTACGAATCCGGCAATACCTAATATCTATAGTTTTTCTTGCATTTTGATAGTGATAAAAAAATTATAAAGTTGGACATTTTTTTTTTCAGTTCTTGACCCCTATAACTTTTTGGTATTTATGTGTACGGAGCTGTATGGGGGCTCATTTATTGCGGGGCGATCTGAACTTTTTATTGATACCATTCTGGGGTGTGTATGACTTTTTGATCGCTTTTTATTTAATTTTTATTTATTTTTTTAAGCGACAAAAAATGGCAAATCGGCCATTTTGACGCTTTTTTCCGTTTCGCTTTTTTCTGTATGGGAAATATTTTTTTATATTTTTATAATATGGGCGTTTTCGCACACGGCGATACCCATGATGTGTATTTTTAAAATTTTTTAAATACTTTTTACTTTTTATTTTCGGGAAAGGGGGGTGATTTGAACTTTTACGTTTTTTCATTTGATTTTTTTAAAAACTTTATTTTTATTTTTTTTTACACTTTTTTATAGTTCCCATAGTTCCCATAGGAAGCAATCATTTGATTGCTTATATCATAGATTCCAATGCACTTACATTGGAGTCTATGATGATTTTACTGCTTTCCTATGGAGCCCTATTACACAGAAGGGTTTCATAGGAAAGTTTATGCAGCAGCCTCCTGTCATTTACTATGACAGGGGCTGCTGCAGGCACGCTCCGGCTCCTCCGATCGCCACACAGGGGAGCCGGAGCAACACTGGAAGCGTGCGCTTCCGGTGTTTGCCGCCTTCGGGTGCCGCGGTCAGGCTTGACCGCGGCACCCAAGGGGTTAAATGTCCACGATCGGCATTACTGCCAGTCGCGGAGGTTAGCCGCGGGTGTACGGCGCTGGTCGGGAAGGGGTTAAGAAGAGATGCTTTGAAAATTATTTTTCAGCTGTTCAGTGTCAGTGAAACACGGCTCCTTCACGGACAGCTCCACGGATGCCTCACTGACCACCTGCTCACAGATTTGAGCACAGACACGGACGTGTGAATGAGGTTTAAGTGTGGATTTCCTCACGGATTCTCATGCAGAAAAAACGCAGCGTAGTACAGTACCAGCAAAGTTTATAGGATTACACTTATCTCATGTACACTTTGCGGATTTTGTATGTGCAGAAATTGACCTGCTGTCCAGATTTCAATATACTATATTTTTCGCTTTATAAGATGCACTTTTTTCCCCCAAAGTGGGTGGAAAATGACCGCATGTCTTATAAAGCAAATATTAGTGAGCGCTTTCATTGGGAAGATACTTACCCTCCCTGGTCTTCTTGCTGGGGCCAGCGCTGCATTGTCCTGACCACGTACAGTCAGGTGACGGTGCAGCACGAGCCAGAGAAGACATGGGAGCGCTCCCGGAGATGGAGAAGAGCCCCGGTGCAGGAGAGGTAAAAGGAGTTTTTTATTTTATTCTGATCTGCGGTCTGATGGTCTGGCAAGGAACTCGGGGGGGTCTGACAATGAGGTCTAATATGAGGTCTTATTGGGATCTCACATTGAGGGCTGATCTGAGGCCTGATGGGGGTCTCACATTGAGGGCTGATCTGAGGTCTGATGGGGGTCTAACATTGAGGGCTGATCTGAGGTCTGATGGGGGTCTCACATTAAGGGCTGATCTGAGGTCTGATGGGGGTCTCACATTAAGGGCTCATCTGAGGTCTGATGGGGGTCTCACATTGAGGGCTGATCTGATTTCTGATGGGGGTGTCGCATTGAGGTCTGATGGGGGTCTTACATTGAGGGCTGATCTGAGGTCTGATGGGGGTCTGACATTGAGGTCTGATCTGAGGTCTGATGGGGGTCTGACATTGAGGGCTGATCTGAGGTCTGAAGGTTGTCACACACTGACGGGTTGATCTGAGGTCTGATGGGGTCTCACATTGAGGGCTGATCTGAGGTCTGATGGGGTCTCACATTGAGGACTGATCTGAGGTCTGATGGGGGTCTCACATTGAGGGCTGATCTGAGGTCTGATGGGGGTCTCACATTGAGGGCTGATCTGAGGTCTGATGGAGGTCTGATCTGTCTGAGGTCTGATGGGGTCTCACACTGAGGTCTGATCTGAGGTCTGATGGGGTCTCACATTGAGGGCTGATCTGAGGTCTGATGGGGGTCTCACACTGAGGGCTGATCTGAGGTCTGATGGGGTCTCACATTGAGGGCTGATCTGAGGTCTGATGGGGTCTCACACTGAGGGCTGATCTGAGGTCTGATGGGGTCTCACATTGAGGGCTGATCTGAGGTCTGATGGGGGTCTCACACTGAGGGATGATCTGAGGTCTGATGGGGTCTCACATTGAGGGCTGATCTGAGGTCTGATGGGGTCTCACATTGAGGGCTGATCTGAGGTCTGATGGGGTCTCACACTGAGGGCTGATCTGAGGTCTGATGGGGTCTCACATTGAGAGCTGATCTGAGGTCTGATGGGGGTCTTACATTGAGGGCTGATCTGAGGTCTGATAGGGGTCTCACACTGAGGGCTGATCTGAGGTCTGATGGGGGTCTGACATTGAGGGCTGATCTGAGGTCTGATGGGTGTCTGACATTGAGGGCTGATCTGAGGTCTTATGGGGGTCTCACATTGAGGGCTGATCTGAGGTCTGATGGGGGTCTGACATTGAGGGCTGATCTGAGGTCTGATGGGGTCTCACACTGAGGGCTGATCTGAGGTCTGATGGGGGTCTCACATTGAGGGCTGATCTGATTTCTGATGGGGGTGTCGCATTGAGGTCTGATGGGGGTCTTACATTGAGGGCTGATCTGAGGTCTGATGGGGGTCTGACATTGAGGTCTGATCTGAGGTCTGATGGGGGTCTGACATTGAGGGCTGATCTGAGGTCTGAAGGTTGTCACACACTGACGGGTTGATCTGAGGTCTGATGGGGTCTCACATTGAGGGCTGATCTGGGGTCTGATGGGGTCTCACATTGAGGACTGATCTGAGGTCTGATGGGGGTCTCACATTGAGGGCTGATCTGAGGTCTGATGGGGGTCTCACATTGAGGGCTGGTCTGATAGGGGTCTGACATTGATGTCTGATCTGAGGTCTGATGGGGTCTCACACTGAGGGCTGATCTGAGGTCTGATGGAGTCCTGACATTGAGGGCTGATGGGCGTCTGACATTAAGGGCTGATCTGAGGTCTGATGGGGTCTCACATTGAGGGCTGATCTGAGGTCTGATGGAGGTCTGATCTGTCTGAGGTCTGATGGGGTCTGACATTGAGGTCTGATCTGAGGTCTGATGGGGTCTCACATTGAGGGCTGATCTGAGGTCTGATGGGGGTCTCACACTGAGGGCTGATCTGAGGTCTGATGGGGTCTCACATTGAGGGCTGATCTGAGGTCTGATGGGGTCTCATACTGAGGGCTGATCTGAGGTCTGATGGGGTCTCACATTGAGGGCTGATCTGAGGTCTGATGGGGGTCTCACACTGAGGGATGATCTGAGGTCTGATGGGGTCTCACATTGAGGGCTGATCTGAGGTCTGATGGGGTCTCACATTGAGGGCTGATCTGAGGTCTGATGGGGTCTCACACTGAGGGCTGATCTGAGGTCTGATGGGGTCTCACATTGAGAGCTGATCTGAGGTCTGATGGGGGTCTTACATTGAGGGCTGATCTGAGGTCTGATAGGGGTCTCACACTGAGGGCTGATCTGAGGTCTGATGGGGGTCTGACATTGAGGGCTGATCTGAGGTCTGATGGGTGTCTGACATTGAGGGCTGATCTGAGGTCTTATGGGGGTCTCACATTGAGGGCTGATCTGAGGTCTGATGGGGGTCTGACATTGAGGGCTGATCTGAGGTCTGATGGGGTCTCACACTGAGGGCTGATCTGAGGTCTGATGGGGGTCTGACATTGAGGGCTGATCTGAGGTCTGATGGGGTCTCACATTGAGGGCTGATCTGAGGTCTGATGGGGTCTCACACTGAGGAATGATCTGAGGTCTGATGGGGGTCTGACATTGAGGGCTGATCTGAGGTCTGATTGGGGTCCTGACATTGGGGGCTGATCTGAGGTCTGATGGGGGTCTCACACTGAGGGCTGATCTGAGGTCTGATGGGGGTCTGACATTGAGGGCTGATCTGAGGTCTGATGGGGGTCTCACACTGAGGGCTGATCAGAGGTCTGATAGGGGTCTGACATTGAGGTCTGATCTGAGGTCTGATGGGGGTCTGACATTGAGGGCTGATCTGAGGTCTTATGAGGTCTCACATTGAGGGCTGATCTGAGGTCTGATGGGGGTCTCACACTGAGGGCTGATCTGAGGTCTTATGGGGTCTCACATTGAGGGCTGATCTGAGGTCTGATGGGGTCTTGCATTGAGGGCTGATTTGATGTCTAATGGGGTCTCACATTGAGGGCTGACCTGAGGTCTGATGGGGGTCTGACATTGAGGGCTGATCTGAGCTCTGATGGGGGTCTCACACTGAGGGCTGATCTGAGGTCTGATGGGGGTCTGACATTGAGGGCTGGTCTGAGGTCTGATAGGGGTCTGACATTGAGGTCTGATCTGAGGTCTGATGGGGGTCTGACATTGAGGGCTGATCTGAGGTCTTATGAGGTCTCACATTGAGGGCTGACCTGAGGTCTGATGGGGGCCTCACACTGAGGGCTGATCTGAGGTCTTATGGGGTCTCACATTGAGGCTGATCTGAGGTCTGATGGGGTCTTGCATTGAGGGCTGATTTGATGTCTAATGGGGTCTCACATTGAGGGCTGACCTGAGGTCTGATGGGGGTCTGACATTGAGGGCTGATCTGAGGTCTGATGGGGGTCTCACACTGAGGGCTGATCTGAGGTCTGATGGGGGTCTGACATTGAGGGCTGTTCTGAGGTCTGATAGGGGTCTGACATTGAGGTCTGATCTGAGGTCTGATGGGGGTCTGACATTGAGGGCTGATCTGAGGTCTTATGAGGTCTCACATTGAGGGCTGATCTGAGGTCTGATGGGAGTCTCACACTGAGGGCTGATCTGAGGTCTTATGGGGTCTCACATTGAGGGCTGATCTGAGGTCTGATGGGGTCTTGCATTGAGGGCTGATTTGATGTCTAATGGGGTCTCACATTGAGGGCTGATCTGAGGTCTGATTGGGGGTCTGACATTGAGGGCTGATCTGAGGTCTGATGGGGGTCTCACACTGAGGGCTGATCTGAGGTCTGATGGGGGTCTGACATTGAGGGCTGGTCTGAGGTCTGATAGGGGTCTGACATTGAGGTCTGATCTGAGGTCTGATGGGGGTCTGACATTGAGGGCTGATCTGAGGTCTTATGAGGTCTCACATTGAGGGCTGATCTGAGGTCTGATGGGAGTCTCACACTGAGGGCTGATCTGAGGTCTTATGGGGTCTCACATTGAGGGCTGATCTGAGGTCTGATGGGGTCTTGCATTGAGGGCTGATTTGATGTCTAATGGGGTCTCACATTGAGGGCTGATCTGAGGTCTGATTGGGGTCTGACATTGAGGGCTGATCTGAGGTCTGATGGGGGTCTCACACTGAGGGCTGATCTGAGGTCTGATGGGGGTCTGACATTGAGGGCTGATCTGAGGTCTGATGGGGTCTCACATTGAGGGCTGATCTGAGGTCTGATGGGGGTCTCACACTGAGGGCTGATCTGAGGTCTGATGGGGGTCTGACATTGAGGGCTGATCTGAGGTCTGATTGGGGTCTGACATTGAGGGCTGATCTGAGGTCTGATGGGGGTCTCACACTGAGGGCTGATCTGAGGTCTGATGGGGGTCTGACATTGAGGGCTGATCTGAGGTCTGATGGGAGTCTCACACTGAGGGCTGATCTGAGGTCTGATAGGGGTCTGACATTGAGGTCTGATCTGAGGTCTGATGGGGGTCTGACATTGAGGGCTGATCTGAGGTCTTATGAGGTCTCACATTGAGGGCTGCTCTGAGGTCTGATGGGGGTCTCACACTGAGGGCTGATCTGAGGTCTTATGGGGTCTCACATTGAGGGCTGATCTGAGGTCTGATGGGGTCTTGCATTGAGGGCTGATTTGATGTCTAATGGGGTCTCACATTGAGGGCTGACCTGAGGTCTGATGGGGGTCTGACATTGAGGGCTGATCTGAGGTCTGATGGGGGTCTCACACTGAGACCCCCATCAGACATTGAATCTTTCTCATTATGTTTGTAAATAGTCAGTGGCGGTCTTTACCACCACTGACTGTGAGGTCTCCTAGGACTCTTTTTCTTTTCTCTCGTGTCGCACATTTAACATTTTAATTAATTTTTTCTCTCACTTCTCTCCCTCTCCTTTTTCTTTCTTTCTCCTTCTTCTCCGCTCCTCTCCCTGACATTGAGGTCTGATCTGAGGTCTGATGGGGGTCTGACATTGAGGGCTGGTCTGAGGTCTGATAGGGGTCTGACATTGAGGTCTGATCTGAGGTCTGATGGGGGTCTGACATTGAGGGCTGATCTGAGGTCTTATGAGGTCTCACATTGAGGGCTGACCTGAGGTCTGATGGGGGCCTCACACTGAGGGCTGATCTGAGGTCTTATGGGGTCTCACATTGAGGCTGATCTGAGGTCTGATGGGGTCTTGCATTGAGGGCTGATTTGATGTCTAATGGGGTCTCACATTGAGGGCTGACCTGAGGTCTGATGGGGGTCTGACATTGAGGGCTGATCTGAGGTCTGATGGGGGTCTCACACTGAGGGCTGATCTGAGGTCTGATGGGGGTCTGACATTGAGGGCTGTTCTGAGGTCTGATAGGGGTCTGACATTGAGGTCTGATCTGAGGTCTGATGGGGGTCTGACATTGAGGGCTGATCTGAGGTCTTATGAGGTCTCACATTGAGGGCTGATCTGAGGTCTGATGGGAGTCTCACACTGAGGGCTGATCTGAGGTCTTATGGGGTCTCACATTGAGGGCTGATCTGAGGTCTGATGGGGTCTTGCATTGAGGGCTGATTTGATGTCTAATGGGGTCTCACATTGAGGGCTGATCTGAGGTCTGATTGGGGTCTGACATTGAGGGCTGATCTGAGGTCTGATGGGGGTCTCACACTGAGGGCTGATCTGAGGTCTGATGGGGGTCTGACATTGAGGGCTGGTCTGAGGTCTGATAGGGGTCTGACATTGAGGTCTGATCTGAGGTCTGATGGGGGTCTGACATTGAGGGCTGATCTGAGGTCTTATGAGGTCTCACATTGAGGGCTGATCTGAGGTCTGATGGGAGTCTCACACTGAGGGCCTGATCTGAGGTCTTATGGGGTCTCACATTGAGGGCTGATCTGAGGTCTGATGGGGTCTTGCATTGAGGGCTGATTTGATGTCTAATGGGGTCTCACATTGAGGGCTGATCTGAGGTCTGATTGGGGTTTGACATTGAGGGCTGATCTGAGGTCTGATGGGGGTCTCACACTGAGGGCTGATCTGAGGTCTGATGGGGGTCTGACATTGAGGGCTGATCTGAGGTCTGATGGGGTCTCACATTGAGGGCTGATCTGAGGTCTGATGGGGGTCTCACACTGAGGGCTGATCTGAGGTCTGATGGGGGTCTGACATTGAGGGCTGATCTGAGGTCTGATTGGGGTCTGACATTGAGGGCTGATCTGAGGTCTGATGGGGGTCTCACACTGAGGGCTGATCTGAGGTCTGATGGGGGTCTGACATTGAGGGCTGATCTGAGGTCTGATGGGAGTCTCACACTGAGGGCTGATCTGAGGTCTGATAGGGGTCTGACATTGAGGTCTGATCTGAGTCTGATGGGGGTCTGACATTGAGGGCTGATCTGAGGTCTTATGAGGTCTCACATTGAGGGCTGCTCTGAGGTCTGATGGGGGTCTCACACTGAGGGCTGATCTGAGGTCTTATGGGGTCTCACATTGAGGGCTGATCTGAGGTCTGATGGGGTCTTGCATTGAGGGCTGATTTGATGTCTAATGGGGTCTCACATTGAGGGCTGACCTGAGGTCTGATGGGGGGTCTGACATTGAGGGGCTGATCTGAGGTCTGATGGGGGTCTCACACTGAGACCCCATCAGACATTGAATCTTTCTCATTATGTTGTAAAATAGTCAGTGGCGGTCTTTACCACCACTGACTGTGAGGTCTCCTAGGACTCTTTTCTTTTTCTCTCGTGTCGCACATTTAACATTTTAATTAATTTTTTCTCTCACTTCTCTCCCCTCTCCTTTTTCTTTCTTTTCTCCTTCTTCTCCGCTCCTCTCCCTGACATTGAGGTCTGATCTGAGGTCTGATGGGGGTCTGACATTGAGGGCTGATCTGAGGTCTTATGAGGTCTCACATTGAGGGCTGATCTGAGGTCTGATGGGGGTCTCACACTGAGGGCTGATCTGAGGTCTTATGGGGTCTCACATTGAGGGCTTATCTGAGGTCTGATGGGGTCTTGCATTGAGGGCTGATCTGAGGTCTTATGGGGTCTCACATTGAGGGCTTATCTGAGGTCTGATGGGGTCTTGCATTGAGGCTGATTTGATGTCTAATGGGGTCTCACATTGAGGGCTGACCTGAGGTCTGATGGGGGTCTGACATTGAGGGCTGATCTGAGGTCTGATGGGGGTCTCACACTGAGGGCTGATCTGAGGTCTGATGGGGGTCTGACATTGAGGGCTGGTCTGAGGTCTGATAGGGGTCTGACATTGAGGTCTGATCTGAGGTCTGATGGGGGTCTGACATTGAGGGCTGATCTGAGGTCTTATGAGGTCTCACATTGAGGGCTGATCTGAGGTCTGATGGGAGTCTCACACTGAGGGCTGATCTGAGGTCTTATGGGGGTCTCACATTGAGGGCTGATCTGAGGTCTGATGGGGTCTTGCATTGAGGGCTGATTTGATGTCTAATGGGGTCTCACATTGAGGGCTGATCTGAGGTCTGATTGGGGTCTGACATTGAGGGCTGATCTGAAGGTCTGATGGGGGTCTCACACTGAGGGCTGATCTGAGGTCTGATGGGGGTCCTGACATTGAGGGCTGGTCTGAGGTCTGAATAGGGGTCTGACATTGAGGTCTGATCTGAGGTCTGATGGGGGTCTGACATTGAGGGCTGATCTGAGGTCTTATGAGGTCTCACATTGAGGGCTGATCTGAGGTCTGATGGGAGTCTCACAACTGAGGGCTGATCTGAGGTCTTATGGGGTCTCACATTGAGGGCTGATCTGAGGTCTGATGGGGTCTTGCATTGAGGGCTGATTTGATGTCTAATGGGGTCTCACATTGAGGGCTGATCTGAGGTCTGATTGGGTCTGACATTGAGGGCTGATCTGAGGTCTGATGGGGGTCTCACACTGAGGGCTGATCTGAGGTCTGATGGGGGTCTGACATTGAGGGCTGATCTGAGGTCTGATGGGGTCTCACATTGAGGGCTGATCTGAGGTCTGATGGGGGTCTCACACTGAGGGCTGATCTGAGGTCTGATGGGGGTCTGACATTGAGGGCTGACCTGAGGTCTGATGGGGGTCTTACACTGAGGGCTGATCTGAGGTCTGAATGGGGGTCTGACATTGAGGGCTGATCTGAGGTCTGATGGGGGTCTCACACTGAGGGCTGATCTGAGGTCTGATAGGGGTCCTGACATTGAGGGCTGATCTGAGGTCTTATGAGGTCTCACATTGAGGGCTGATCTGAGGTCTGATGGGGGTCTCACACTGAGGGCTGATCTGAGGTCTTATGGGGGTCTGACATTGAGGGCAGATCTGAGGTCTTATGAGGTCTCACATTGAGGGCTGATCTGAGGTCTGATGGGAGTCTCACATTGAGGGCTGATCTGAGGTCTGATGGGGTCTTGCATTGAGGGCTGATTTGATGTCTAATGGGGTCTCACATTGAGGGCTGACCTGAGGTCTGATGGGGTCTGACATTGAGGGCTGATCTGAGGTCTGATGGGGGTCTGACATTGAGGGCAGATCTGAGGTCTTATGAGGTCTCACATTAAGGGCTGATCTGAGGTCTGATGGGAAGTCTCACACTGAGGGCTGATCTGAGGTCTTATGGGGTCTCACATTGAGGGCTGATCTGAGGTCTGATGGGGTCTTGCATTGAGGGCTGATTTGATGTCTAATGGGGTTCACATTGAGGGCTGATCTGAGGTCTGATTGGGGTCTGACATTGAGGCTGATCTGAGGTCTGATGGGGGTCCACACTGAGGGCTGATCTGAGGTCTGATGGGGGTCTGACATTGAGGGCTGGTCTGAGGTCTGATAGGGGTCCTGACATTGAGGTCTGATCTGAGGTCTGATGGGGGTCTGACATTGAGGGCTGATCTGAGGTCTTATGAGGTCTTACATTGAGGGCTGATCTGAGGTCTGATGGGAAGTCTCACACTGCGGGCTGATCTGAGGTCTTATGGGGTTCTCACATTGAGGGCTGATCTGAGTCTGAATGGGGTCTTGCATTGAGGGCTGATTTGATGTCTAATGGGGTCTCACATTGAGGGCTGATCCTGAGGTCTGATTGGGGTCTGACATTGAGGGCTGATCTGAGGTCTGATGGGGGTCTCACACTGAGGGCTGATCTGAGGTCTGATGGGGGTCTGACATTGAGGGCTGGTCTGAGGTCTGATAGGGGTCTGACATTGTGGTCTGATCTGAGGTCTGATGGGGGTCTGACATTGAGGGCTGATCTGAGGTCTTATGAGGTCTCACATTGAGGGCTGATCTGAGGTCTTATGAGGTTCTCACATTGAGGGCTGATCTGAGGTCTGATGGGGGTCTCACACTGAGGGCTGATCTGAGGTCTTATGGGGTCTCACATTGAGGTCTGATCTGAGGTCTGATGGGGTCTTGCATTGAGGGCTGATTTGATGTCTAATGGGGTCTCATATTGAGGGCTGACCTGAAGGTCTGATGGGGGTCTGACATTGAGGGCTGATCTGAGGTCTGATGGGGAGCTTACATTGAGAGCTGATCTGAGGTCTGATGGAGGTTTGACATTGAGAGCTGATCTGAGGTCTGAATGGGGTTCTGACATGGAGGGCTGATATCTGGGGCCTGATGTGATGTCCTGATATTTATGGAGATCTGATCTGACAATCTGATATGAGGTGTGATGAGAAATATATTTTTCTTATTTTCTTCCTCTCAAACCTGGGGTGCGTCTTATCATCGGGTGCGTCTTATAAAGTGAAAAATA
>ONZH01021068.1:0-40363 GCA_900303285.1 Rhinella marina
CTGCCCACTGGACATTCCAACAGCCTCCCTTGATGGCAACTGCGTCTCATCATCATCATCGCTCATGATAACAGATGCTGGCTCAGGGTCCACATCAGCAGGAGATGGCGAAAACTCCAGTGTTTGGGCATCACTACAAACAAATTCCTCTGCTAGCTCCTGGGATTCTTCCGGCACATCTGAAAAAGGACCCGAAAAGAGCTCCTGGGAGGGGTCAATGGTGGGATGACTCTGTTGGCCAGGTGTGAGGGAAGGAGGGTCAGAGTGAGACTGTGTGGATGACTGGCTGGTGGACAACTGTGTGGAAGCGCTATCGGCTATCCATTGCACCACCTGTTCAACCTGCTCAGGCCTCAACAGCGGTGTAACCCGCCCCCTGCTTAACTGTCCCATAAAAGCAGGGATTCTGGATGAGCGGGATCCTGGCTGACCCTCACCAGCACGCATTGTATCCCCACTGGCTTCAACAAGGCCCCCAACAGCATTTCCGCGCCCCCGTCCTCGTCCACGTCCTATTCCGCTAGCCCCCCGCCGCATTTTGTTTTTTTTTTACAATATTTTTGCCTTCACAGCCGTGAAATTAGTTTCAAGAGAACGCACAGGTACAGTTGCCAGTTAAGGCCTATATATTGTATTTTTTCAAGGTACACAGCAGTGTACTAAGTGATCAGACGTGTGTATGAACAACAGTTATGAGAAATTACTTTGCAAGGGAAGCGCACAGTACAGTTGCCAGTTATAAGGCCTATATATTGTAATTTTCAAGGTACACAGCCGTGTATTAAGTGATCAGAACGGTGTGTATGAACACCAGTTATGAGAAATTACTTTGCAAGAGAACGCACAGTACAGTTTGCGCCAGTTATAAGGCCTATATATTGTATTTTTCAAGGTAACACAGGCCTTTTATTAAGTGATCAGACGGTGTGTATGACACCAGTTATGAGAAATTACTTTGCAAGAGAACGCACAGTACAGTTGCCAGTTATAAGGCCTATATATTGTTATTTTTCAAGGTCACAGGCCTTTATTAAGTGATCAGACGGTCTGTATGAACACCAGTTATGAGAAATTACTTTGCAAGAAGAACGCACAGTACAGTTTGCCAGTTATAAAGGCTATATATTGTATTTTTTCAGGTACACAGCAGTGTGTACTAAGTGATCAGACGGTGTGTATGAACAACAGTTATGAGAAATTACTTTGCAAGAGAACGCACAGTACAGTTGCCAGTTTATAAGGCCTAATATATTGTATTTTTCAAGGTACACAGCAGTGTGACTAAGTGATCAGACGGTGTGTATGAACAACCAGTTATGAGGAAATTACTTTGCAAGAGAACGCACAGTACAGTTGCCAGTTATAAGGCCTATATATTGTATTTTTCAAGGTACACAGCCTTTACTAAGTGATCAGACGGTGTGTATGAACACCAGTTATGAGAAATTACTTTGCAAGAGAACGCACAGTACAGTTGCCAGTTATAAGGCCTATATATTGTATTTTTCAAGGTACACCAGGCCTTTATTAAGTGATCAGACGGTGTGTATGAACACCAGTTATGAGAAATTACTTTGCAGAGAACGCACCAGTACAGTTGCCAGTTATAAGGCCTATATATTGTATTTTTCAAGGTACACAGCAGTGTACTAAGTGATCAGACGGTGTGTATGGAACACCAGTTATGAGAAATTACTTTGCAAGAGAACGCACAGTACAGTTGCCAGTTATAAGGCCTATATATTGTATTTTTCAAGGTACACAGGCCTTTTATCTAAGTGATCAGACGGTGTGTATGAACACCAGTTATGAGAAATTACTTTGCAAGAGAACGCACAGTACAGTTGCCAGTTATAAGGCCTATATATTGTATTTTTCAAGGTACACAGCAGTGTACTAAGTGATCAGACGGTGTGTATGAACAACAGTTATGAGAAATTACTTTGCAAGAGAACGCACAGTAACAGTTGCCAGTTATAAGGCCTATATATTGTATTTTTCAAGGTACACAGCCGTGTATTAAGTGATCAGACGGTGTGTATGAACACCAGTTATGAGAAATTACTTTGCAAGAGAACGCACAGTACAGTTGCCAGTTATAAGCCTATATATTGTATTTTTCAAGGTACACAGGCCGTGTATAAGTGATCAGACGGTGTGTATGAACACCAGTTATGAGAAATTACTTTGCAAGAGAACGCACAGTACAGTTGCCAGTTATAAGGCCTATATATTGTATTTTTCAAGGTACACAGCCGTGTACTAAGTGATCAGACGGTGTGTATGAACACCAGTTATGAGAAATTACTTTGCAAGAGAACGCACAGTACAGTTGCCAGTTATAGGCCTATATATTGTATTTTTCAAGGTACACAGCCTGTTATTAAGTGATCAGACGGTGTGTATGAACACCAGTTATGAGAAATTACTTTGCAAGAGAACGCACAGTACAGTTGCCCAGTTATAAGGCCTATATATTGTATTTTTCAAGGTACACAGCAGTGTACTAAGTGATCAGACGGTGTGTATGAACACAGTTATGAGAAATTACTTTGCAAGAGAACGCACAGTACAGTTGCCAGTTATAAGGCCTATATATTGTATTTTTCAAGGTACACAGGCCGTGTATTAAGTGATCAGACGGTGTGTATGAACACCAGTTATGAGAAATTACTTTGCAAGAGAACGCACAGTACAGTTGCCAGTTATAAGGCCTATATATTGTATTTTTCAAGGTACACAGCAGTGTACTAAGTGATCAGACGGTGTGTATGAACAACAGTTATGAGAAATTACTTTGCAAGAAGAACGCACAGTACAGTTGCCAGTTATAAGGCCTATATATTGTATTTTTCAAGGTACACAGCAGTGTACTAAGTTGATCAGACGGTGTGTATGAACAACAGTTATGAGAAATTACTTTGCAAGAGAACGCACAGTACAGTTGCCAGTTATAAGGCCTATATATTGTATTTTTTTCAAGGTACACAGCCGTGTATTAAGTGATCAGACGGTGTGTATGAACACCAGTTATGAGAAATTACTTTGCAAGAGAACGCACAGTACAGTTGCCAGTTATAAGGCCTATATATTGTATTTTTCAAGGTACACAGCAGTAGTGCCAAATATAGTTTGGTATGTAGCAGAGCACCTAATAACACCACTAATGCCTCTCTCTGTCCCTACTCCAGCAGCTATCCCTGAATACAGCAGCCGTTCTCTGTAAAGTCTATATTGTAGTAAGCTATCGATGAAGTCCACTGTAGTAGCCCTGATAAGGGCTTTTAATCACGCTCCTGCCTGTCCAACAGCTAAAATCTGTCTCTCCCTTCTCCAGCCTCTGTCCCTGACTAAGTTCACGCAGCATATGCGTACGAGCAGGAAGAGCTGAGTTTTTAATATTCGAGGTCACATGGTTTTTCCAGCCAATGCATGTAGACGCTGTTTTCGCGCTGCCAGCGTGCTCAGCGTGCCTGTCATACCCCCCCTGCATGGTGATTGGTGGAAAAAGAGCGCCAGGGAAGGTGGGAGGGGAAACGAATTCTAAGTGCGCCATCGCCGTTATACTCGAAAGAAATCGAGCACGCCGAATATCGTAGTATTCGATCGAATACCAGCTCGATCGAACACTACTCGCTCATCTCTATTAGTAATCAGGGCCGTCTGTAGATAGCCGTGATTACTAAAACTGCAATGTTGTAAAAAACACACACACACACTTATAAAATAGTTTATTGAAATAAATACTTTCCCAGACCCCTGTTTGACCATTTTATTTAAAAAATAAAAAAGCTGGTCCGACGTAATCCACCGAATCCGACGTAGTCCTCAGCATTCACGATGCTGAAAAATAGAAAACAAACAAAAAAACAAACAAACAAACAAAAAAACAAACAAACAAACAAACACAAACCACTTACCTCCTCAGGCTTCTTCTTTGTAGTGATTCCTCCCATCCAGCAGCTCGCTCAACACTAATAATAAACACAGTGATGTCACCGTACAGGGATAATAAATACAGTGATGTCACAGTACAGGGATAATAAACAGTGATGTCACAGTATAGGGATAATAAATACAGTGATGTCACCGTACAGGGATAATAACCACAGTGATGTCACAGTACAGGGATAATAACCACAGTGATGTCACAGTACACGGATAATAACCACAGTGATGTCACTGTACAGGTATAATAAACACAGTGATGTCACCGTACAGGGATAATAACCACAGTGATGTCACAGTACAGGGATAATAACAACAGTGATGTCACAGTACAGGGTGGCGGGGGGGGGACGGACTCGGAGGATGAAAGAAGCAGGCAGCCGATTCAGGCTGTCTGCTTCTTCTTGCAACAGGCAACTGTCCATAGGACGCAGAGACAGCTGCCAGAGACCGGGACATATAATGGGTGACCCCTCTGGTGTCATGTTACTGAAGTCTTCAATAACATGGCGCCGGAGGGGGCAGGCTATGTATGTGTAAAGCGACTGCGCTTTACACATACACAGCGCTCCCATGATTTTTCAATAGGGTCGGCTCCGTCCGCACTGGGAATGGAGCATACGACCATAAGTCATTTGTCTATTTGTCGTTCAGTGACACATAGACACTTGACTATGAAAATGGCAGCCCCCATAAAGTTACAAAAATGTAAAATACACAAAACACAATACACACATAATAAACTTCATTACACATAGTGGGAGTAACTGAGACATGGCTGGATGATAGCTATGACTGGGCAGTCAACGTACAGGGTTACAATCTTTTTAGAAAGGATCGTCAAAACTGGAGAGGGGGAGGGGTCTGCCTTTATGTAAAGTCGTGCCTAAAGCCCACACTCCGGGAAGATATAAGTGAGGGACATGAACATTTGGAGTCACTGTGGGTAGAAATAAATGGAGCCAAAAACAATAATAAAATACTAATAGGGGTTTATTATAAACCACCCAATATATCAGAGACCACAGAAAATCTACTTCTAAACGAAATAGACGAGGTGGCAAATCATAATGAGGTCATTATTATGGGGGACTTCAACTACCCAGATATAGACTGGGAAACTGAAACCTGTACAACTCATAAAGGAAACAGGTTCTTGGCAATAACCAAAGACAATTACCTTTCCCAACTGGTTCAGGACCCCACTAGAGGGACGGCCATACTGGACTTAGTATTAACCAATAGACCTGACTGAACAACAGATGTGCAGGTTGTGGGACACCTGGGAAACAGTGACCATAACATAATAACCTTCCAATTGTCATTCAAAAGAGTGTTTCTTCAGGGAGGAACAAAAATACCAAACTTCAAAAGAGCTAAATTTAGCCAACTAAGAGAGGCCATAGGCCTAACTAACTGGGACAAAGTCCTCAAAAATAAAAATACAGCCACAAAATGGGATATTTTTAAAAGCATCCTAATATCTAATTGTGAGAGGTACATACCGTATAGGAATAAAATGATAAGAAACAAGAAAAAACCAATGTGGATAAATAGAACTGTAAAGAAAGCAATAAATGACAAAAAGAAAGCATTTAAATCACTAAAACAGGAGGAGAGCGAGGAAGCATTGAAAAACTATAAGGAAAAAAATAGAATATGTAAAAGACAAATAAAAGCAGCCAAACTAGAGACCGAGAGATTAATCGCCAAAGAGAGTAAAACTAACCCTAAAATGTTCTTCAATTATATAAATACTAAAAAGTATAAACCTGAAGGTGTCGGCCCCTTACAGAGTAATGAGGGGGGAGTTGCAGAGAGCGATGAGGAGAAAGCGAAGCTACTAAATAACTTATTCACTGAGGAAAATAAACTGTCAGATGAAATGCAGAGTATAAAAGTAAATTCCCCTTTAAAAGTGTCCTCTCTGACCCAGGAAGAGGTACAGCAACGTCTTAAAAATATTAAAATAGACAAATCACCAGGACCGGATGGCATACACCCCCGTATCCTAAGAGAATTAAGTAATGTCATCGACAGACCCTTATTTCTGATATTTAAGGACTCTATACTGACGGGGAGTGTTCCACAGGATTGGCGCATAGCAAATGTGGTGCCAATATTCAAAAAGGGTCCAAAAACAGAACCCGGAAACTATAGGATGGTAAGTTTAACTTCTGTTGTGGGTAAACTGTTTGAAGGTTTTCTGAGAGATGCTATCTTGGAGTACCTCAATGAAAATAAGCAAAATAACTCCGTATCAGCATGGTGCCATGAGGAATCGGTCATGTCAAACCAATTTAATCAGTTTCTATGAGGAGGTAAGTTCTAGACTTGACCGCGGCGACTCAATGGATGTCGTATATTTGGACTTCTCCAAAGCGTTTGACACGGTACCACATAAAAGGTAAGTATACAAAATGAGAATGCTTGGCCTGGGAGAAAATGTCTGTATGTGGGTAAGTAAGTGGCTCAGTGATAGAAAACAGAGGGTGGTTATTAATGGTAGATACTCAGATTGGGTCACTGTCACTAGTGGGGTACCACAGGGGTCAGTATTGGGCCCTATTCTCTTCAATATATTTATTAATGATCTTGTAGAAGGTTTGCATAGTAAAATATCAATTTTTGCAGATGACACTAAACTGTGTAATGTAATTAACACAGAGGAGGACAGTGCACTGCTACAGCAGGACCTGGATAGACTGGAGGCTTGGTCAGAAAAGTGGCAGATGAGGTTTAACACTGACAAATGTAAGGTTATGCATATGGGAAGGAATAATGCAAGTCACCAGTACATACTAAATGGTAAAGCATTGGGTAACTCTGACATGGAAAAGGACCTAGGAATTTTAGTGAACAGCAAACTAAGCTGTAGAAGCCAGTGCCAGACAGCTGCTGCCAAGGCCAATAAGATAATGGGTTGCATCAAAAGGGGCATAGATGCCCGTGATGAGAACATAGTCCTGCCACTTTACAAATCACTAGTCAGACCACACATGGAGTACTGTGTACAGTTCTGGGCTCCTGTGAACAAGGCAGACATAGCAGAGCTGGAGAGGGTTCAGAGGAGGGCAACTAAAGTAACAACTGGAATGGGTGGACTACAGTACCCAGAAAGATTATCAAAATTAGGGTTATTCACTTTAGAAAAAAGACGACTGAGGGGAGATCTAATAACTATGTATAAATATATCAGGGGTCAGTACAGAGATCTTTCCCATCATTTATTTATCCCGAGGACTGTGACTGTGGTGAGCGGACATCCTCTGCGTCTGGAGGAAAGAAGGTTTGTACATAAACATAGAAGAGCATTCTTTACGGTAAGAGCAGTGAGACTGTGGAACTCTCTGCCTGAGGAGGTGGTGATGGTAAGTTCACTAAAAGAGTTCAAGAAGGGCCGGGATGTATTTCTGGAGGGTAATAATATTACAGGTTATAGTTACTAGAGAGGGGTCGTTGATCCAGGGAGTTATTCTGATTGCCTGATTGGAGTCGGGAAGGAATTTTTTCCCCTAAAGTGAGGAAAATTGGCTTCTACCTCACAGGGGTCTTTTTGCCATCCTCTGGATCAACTTGTAGGAAAACAGGCTGAACTGGATGGACAGATGTCTTTTTTCGGCCTTACAAACTATGTTACTATGTTACTATACATATTGTGACGTACCCACACACTCAAGGTCACGTCACGGGGTGTAATTACGCTATGGGGCCTATCAATTTACCACATAAATCCCGCCCACCTATCCAAGATGCCGTATTTACGCTAAATTTACTCCCCAAGCTCTCTAACACCCCTACTTAACGCTGCCACCACCTATACTTTTATGAGTTATCGATGAGATTAATAACTCAATAAAGCAATAGAGGCCCTCTACCAACAATAACTACAACCCGAGATTTATGGATATCCCTAACTTTATACAGGTAACGTTATCTCTTTGGAAACTTAGATTCTCTAAGGCTACAAGTAGAGACTTATTAAGTTTTAAAGATTTAATATACAAAAGTACAGTGCATACATAAAAATAAGTCAGGTAAAAAAGGTAATAAAACAATATACATACAATACAGTACAAACAGTATAAAATAAAAAGGATAAAAACGAATAATCTTACTACTGAAGGGATATACGGCTGTTGGGTTCAGCAAGAAAGTTGTTGGGCAGTCTCTCCAATGATGATGGATCCCCAAAAAACTGACTCTGTGCATTTGCATGCCCCCGTAATTTATAGATGGTGGGTCTTCCTCCCACCTCCCAGCTTGTGACATCACAGAGAATGGGAGGTTCTCATGCTAATGCAATACACCGCCCCTCCTCAGTGAGACACATTTCTTTGGTGAGTTATTATAAATTCCCATAACTCTGGATATGAGGCAGGAACAATTGCGCCATTACCTCCAATCCACTGGGCACCTCGTTAGCTTTCACCCCATACCCGACAAGAGGGGTATATGCTCAGGAATAGGGGTGGTAGGTGATTTAGAGGTGTTCCTGAAGTCCCATCTACTCAAGATTAACCAGGATGATGGAGCTAGCCTCTCTGACCATAATCTGTGAGTTGGGACTCAGAATTATGGATGGTGTCCAGATTATTTAATAAATATGGGTTTCCATTGTTCTTGGTTTTAAATTCTGGCAGGAAAGAAATTCACCAAACTTTTCAACTCTTTGATCCTGTCCCCAAGACATGAGGTCTAGAGAGGTGTTAACCCATCCTTTGATGTACCTTGGTATCCTACTGTGCAGTGTTCTGATTAGGCCAAAATCCTGGACATCTTGTCTCTGCTCAGGCACTAAGTGTTAATTACCATTTGAAGGATGAATTTATGGCTGGCTATGACCAAATGGAAGCTAAAGAGGGCAACTATTTATAACTATAAGTCATATTTCTACCACACATATAAAAACTATTTTTAATGTTTTATAACATATGTTTTTTATTTTTTCACGATAGTGTCCCTTTAAGTGAAGGTATTCTAGTCATTATTGTTAATGGTGCTGGCCGTTCTCCCGTTTGTGTCAGGCAAATGAACTAGTTCGAAAGAAAGTACCCTTATATGCCCCTTCATAGTTAGCGCTTCCTCCTCCTACACACAGACTCAAAGACGTGCCCATGCTGCAGCTACTGTCAGTGGGCGATATCCAAAGTATTCCTACCACACCGTGTTAACGATATAAAGAAAGTTATTGCGACGATAACGTTATCTATTGCCATAAATACCTTTTTAGAAGAAAAGAATATGATATGGCCCCCCTCTCACACCCATAATATCTTAATAGTAGTATACACTCACCGGCCACTTTATTAGGTACACCATGCTAGTAACGGGTTGGACCCCCTTTTGCCTTCAGAACTGCCTCAATTCTTCGTGGCATAGATTCAACAAGGTGCTGGAAGCATTCCTCAGAGATTTTGGTCCATATTGACATGATGGCATCACACAGTTGCCGCAGATTTGTCGGCTGCACATCCATGATGCGAATCTCCCGTTCCACCACATCCCAAAGATGCTCTATTGGATTGAGATCTGGTGACTGTGGAGGCCATTTGAGTACAGTGAACTCATTGTCATGTTCAAGAAACCAGTCTGAGATGATTCCAGCTTTATGACATGGCGCATTATCCTGCTGAAAGTAGCCATCAGATGTTGGGTACATTGTGGTCATAAAGGGATGGACATGGTCAGCAACAATACTCAGGTAGGCTGTGGCGTTGCAACGATGCTCAATTGGTACCAAGGGGCCCAAAGAGTGCCAAGAAAATATTCCCCACACCATGACACCACCACCACCAGCTTAAACAGTTGATACAAGGCAGGATGGATCCATGCTTTCATGTTGTTGATGCCAAATTCTGACCCTACCATCCGAATGTCGCAGCAGAAATCGAGACTCATCAGACCAGGCAACGTTTTTCCAATCTTCTACTGTCCAATTTCGATGAGCTTGTGCAAATTGTAGCCTCAGTTTCCTGTTCTTAGCTGAAAGGAGTGGCACCCGGTGTGGTCTTCTGCTGCTGTAGCCCATCTGCCTCAAAGTTCGACGTACTGTGCGTTCAGAGATGCTCTTCTGCCTACCTTGGTTGTAACTGGTGGCAATTTGAGTCACTGTTGCCTTTCTATCAGCTCGAACCAGTCTGCCCATTCTCCTCTGACCTCTGGCATCAAAAAGGCATTTCCGCCCACAGAACTGCCGCTCACTGGATGTTTTTTCTTTTTCGGACCATTCTCTGTAAACCCTAGAGATGGTTGTGCGTGAAAATCCCAGTAGATCAGCAGCCCGGCCCCACACGACCCTTCACCCACCGGATCCGGGCTGCCGCTAGTGTAGAAGTAGCCTTAGGGCATTATTTCATGATTTTTGACAGCTGCTGCACCACAGAGGAGCCGCTCTCACCGTTCTCCACCCCAGCGAGAGAGGACCCCACCTGCCCCTCCAACACCACCAGCCCATCTACCAGAGGTAGAAGGTAGGTAAAAAAAAAAGTGTAATGGTTGGACCTTCTGTCTTCAAAATATGAGCTAAATGTATGTTTTATCTTTGGTAGTTCCAACTGACAGGGAGCAGTTTTCCCCTGGACCATGGGAAGACCACGCCGTATGGGTGTCCAGTAAGTACAACAAAAGACTCAGTCAGTACAGAATACATGTCACAGACTAAGTCGCTCCAGTACATTAAAGTTTCGATTTTTTTTGTGGGACAACCACTGTAACTCGATCATACAAACTAAGTACATAACTGTTTCCACCCCTACAGACATCCCCACTGACTTCGAAGTGAAGGCTGGATTACGGCGCCTTGGCTCCAGGCTCCACGCTGCCTCCCAGCTCATTCGTGGCCTGCAGCTGGAGCTGCAAGAGCTGCAGGACATGATGGCCCGACGTTGGCAAAGGCCGGCGTAATTTTATTTTTTTGTTTCTTTCTTTTGTTTATCATATTATTTATTTGTTAAAAAGAAGTTTTTATTTATTACAAAAATATTTTTGAAAAACCTGTGTTTTGAGTGTTTTGTTAAACCTTTAACACCTTCCTGATCCTGACATAGTGTGAAGAAGACAGAGTTTTTTTCTCACGGCCATTTTCCCATATTAATGAACACAGCGGTGTCTGCCGGCCGAAGTATTATTACATTACACACACTCCTGTTCACTGATTACAATTGACAGACAGAAAAATAAAAAAGGCTTGGCTTGTTTGGGCAACAAGCCTGTACATTCTACCTTAACATAGGCAGTGAAAATTATATATGAGCTTTTTATGGCTGACCTGGCCAGTAGTAGGGGGCGGGGTATATCAGCATAGAATGATAGGTAAAATAAATACAACAGACTGCAGTGGTGTATAACAATGTCCGCTAATATAACTTGTACGGGAGGCAGAGGCAGTGTAAAAAAATTATTATTATTTTTTTAAATATATATAAAACATATATATATTTTTTTTTTGGAGGGGGGGGAATAAAGGCTGAGGCTCCAAAACAAACTTAACAATACTAAATAGAACTATTAGTAATGTAAACTAACAACAGCTACTCTCCTACTAAGCGTAGAAAACGGAGGCGGAAGTAGACAACAATGTTTGGTTTTGAAATAGGGTTTTGGAGACTTCGGGTTCGCACAGCCCATGACATGACACAAGACATTTGGCTGTAAAATTATGGCCCGGCTGACAGCAACAGTGGGAAGACACTCAGACTATTCTGCCCTGCAATGCCTGATCTAATCACCACCAGCATCAGCAAGAGGAGTATGAAATTCGGATGTAATCCAGCCTTTATTCATTTTTATAAAGGTATTTTTTTGAACACTGCCTGGTGACAGATTTGTCCTTTTGGGTGTCATCACCCCCCCCCCAGCGGCACTAAAAACCCTCTCTGACATGACACTTGAGGCTGGGCAGGAAAGAATCCCTAGTGCATAGTGGGACAGTTCCGGCCACTGTTGTAATCTGCCTGCCCAGAAGTCCAAGGGGTCTGAGAAGAGGCTTTGTGAGCCAGACTGCAGGTACGCCTGAACCTGCTCATTGAGGCGGGTGATCTGGGCCTTCTCACTTGGCTGTAGCTGTTGGGAGCCTGCAGAGAAAAATTCCTGTATCATACTAATTAGGCTTAACTGGCTACTGCTGGTTGTGGCAGAAGGTGGATTACTCGGCCAGACCTCCTTCTCAGACATGCTGGCAGCAGGCTGGGGCTGGCTGAAAGCTGTGGCCAGGTTACTACATAGCTTCTCCCGCAATAATACAAATTTTTCTTCCCTTTCCTGGGGAGGAAAACAATCCCCCATGTTGGATTGATACCGCGGGTCCAGAAGCATCGCCAGCCAGTATTCCTCAGTCTGCCTTATGTTTAGGATACACCTGTCAGTGCGTAAGCATGTTAGCATACAGCTTGGCATCCTGCCCAGCGTGCCTGAGAGGCCACTTTCCATCTCAGCCTCTCTCTGAGAAACTGCTGTGTCCCTGAAAGTCTCATCATCCTCATCCTCCAGCTATGTCTCCTCCTCCTGGTCATCATCACCCTCATTAAAATCCTCCTCCTCTTCCCCCTCCTCTAACTGAAGCTCCTCATCCTCCTCCTGCTCCACAAGGGAACTTTGGCGTTGGGGCTCCCCTACAGTGACAGCATGGCGGGTAGACAAATGGCCAGGATTTCCTTCCCCCATTGCCCCCTGCTGCATGAGCGTGCGTGTCTTTTCCAGCACAAATAGTATTGAAATTATGTTGTTCACACCGCAGCTGTTCCGGCTGACCAATTTGGTGGCTTCTTCTAAGGGCCTTAGAACAGTGCAGGCATCTCGGACCAGCCTCCACTGCCGGAGATAAAAGCCGCACCTGCTCCCTATGCTGGAAGATTCTGGCTGCTGCTGGACAAAATCGTCCACTGCTCTACGCTGCTCTAGGAGTCGCTGCAACATATGAAGAGTGGAATTCCACCGGGTCACCACGTCACCTATTAAGCGGTGTGGTGGAGGACCGTTTTGACGCTGCAGTTCCATCAGAGCGTGGCGACATACATATGAATGGTTTAAATGAGTGCAAAGCTTCCGCGACTTTGCCAGTACTGTGCGCAGGCCAGGTGAATGTTTTTAGAAATCTTTGCACCACTAGATTTAGGACATGTGCCATACAGGGAGCATGCAAGAATTGACCCAGGTTCAGTGCTGCCACTATATTTGTCCCATTGTCACTCACTACCTTGCCCACTTCCAGCTGCCATGGAGTCAGCCAGCGCGCTATTTGCTGCTTCATGTAATGCAGCAAGCTCTGGCCTGTGTGGCTGCTACTGCCAAGACAAACTAAGTCTAACACTGCATGGCAGCATTTCACCTGGCACATGTGACATAAAGGAGCGGGGGTAACTCACTGCCCTGACGCTCCAGCAGGCAGACTGCCCGTGGAGGTGGAAGTGGATAGTTGTTGGGTGGTCTGCTGCAATCCTGGCTGGAAAGCATGTGGAGGTGCCAACAGCAATTGACCGGGTTGCTGGGGGGTTCCTGCCTCGATGACACTAAATACATTCAGCCAGTGAGCAGTAAAAGACATGTATTGCCCCTGGCCGTAAGCACTGCTCCAGGTGTCCACCGTGACGTGCACCGTGCTGCAGAGAGACAGCTGCAGGGAGCGTCCAATATTGTCAGCCACGTGGGAGTAAAGGGCGGGGATAGCTTTGTTGGAGAAGTAATGCCGGCTAGGGACCTGCCAGCGTGGCTGCGCACAAGCCATTAGCTCCCTAAAAGCTGGGCAGTCAACCAGCTGGTATGGCAGAGACTGCACAGCCAGCAACTTTGTCAGGTGACCATTCAGTTTGCGGGATTACTTATGGCGTAAAACTGCCATCTGGCCACGCACTCGGAAATGAACGGCTGCCGAATGAGAGGAGGTGGAGAAATGCACGCACTGGCCGACGATGAGGTGGATGTACTAGTTACACACTGGGATGCGGGATGAGCTATGGCCCTGGATGCGGCCTGTCTGACAGAAGGGACCCCGGGAGAAGTAACCAGCTCTTTAGTATTCATGGGCTGCTCTAAATTGCCGGCATGACGCCGCTTCAAATGGTTCCACAGAGCAGTGGTCCCAACATTTGTGGCTTTCCCACGGCTCAATTTCTGTTTACACAAATTACACGTGGCCATACTGCTATCGCCCGGCAGAGTGGTAAAATACTTCCACACACCTGACGTGCGCCCGCCACAGCTGGCCAAGCTTGTAGCCCTTGCACGCTTACACCCTGGTGCCGGCCCCACTATATTTGGGGTCTCGCTAGTTCCCAGGGAAGCACTAGCCCTGGGCCTAACTCGCCTCTGCCCTCTGTTGCTGCCACTACTAGTACCACCCTCCTCCTCTGAGCTCAAATCCTCCTCACCAGCCCGATCCGCTTCCCATGTCCTCCGGTCTAACACATCAGATTCATCATCAGACTCCTCCACAACACATTTTTGGGAATGCAAATTAGGCTGTTCCCCACCAACTGACAATTCCGGGCAGTCCAAACTCTGACGGCCCTCTAAGAAATCCTCAGGAAGGCTGTCCTCTATAACCACCGGATTATAAGGTGGGCTTCGGTGGCTTTTTTTAAAAGAAATTGCAGAAGGGACACCACTAGGAGGGAGCACTGAAGCCCGAGAGGTGGCAGAAAATGAAGGGGTTTGCTTGAGTGGAATGGTGGAGCAGGACGAGTCTGACCCCTGGCTACATATGGATACTGTATCAGCAGATGACAGCAGATCATCCGGCTGAGACTGAGATGAGCGACACGCTCTACGCATCTACTTTGTCCTCCACTACAATTTTGCGCCTCGGTGGGTTAGCCTGGTGGAACAACGGCCAAGTATTGCAAATACTATTAGTAGATGCTCCAGCTACAGGTCTTTTGGCACTGATGCCCTGTGCCACCTTCTCCTTTTTTTGAAAGCTCAAAGTCTGGCTGGAACTGGACCCCTTTTGCTTATCCATTCCAGACATTTTTCAATTCACTCTGTGGCCCTGCAGCTGATCTTTGTCCCAGTATGTCACTGTCTCTCCCTGTCTCTCCCTGTCTCTCTCTCACTGCTTGATTGAATACTAGCCCTGAACTGGCCTTGCACTTGCCCTGCAGTATCTCTGATATCTGTAATATGGATTACCAGAGCAATTACACCCCAATTTTCACAAAACAGGTCTCAGAGTCTCAGAACTTCACACACAGTGCTTCTGCTCGTCTCAGCAGTCGCAGCAGAAGTGATGCGTCACTGGCTTACCGAGCCTGAGCCAATCAGAGCAAGCCCTGCCTATTAGGTCAGGTGACCGCTTTCTTCCCGGGCTTTTGCACACGATAATCGAACTAACAGTAAAAGTTCGCTAATGAATTGAAATCGTACGCAACAGCGTATACAGAAACTTATACATAGCAATAGCGTATAATTTATAGGACAAACTACGTAGTGAATGCGTACAAAGCCGAAGCGAATCACCTAATATTCGGATTCGCTTCGCAGCTAAAAAATCCCAAGATTCGATACGAATCAATGAATCGACGAATCGATTCGCTCATCTCTAGTTCCCGTCCTACAGAGATCACCTTGACGATTTGGTGGACGGGCCCAGACAATTTTGTACAAAATATATTTGCCAAGAATCTCTAATTTACTAAACAAGCATAGCATTAGCTCCAGAATACCTCATATCTCTATGGCATTTTATCTGGTTCAAGAAATGAGTACCATAGACTGTGAATGCAATGTCACCACTGTACTATGCATACATGAAAAAGTTGCCAATAAACAGCGCCAAACCCATGTGGGAATAGAATTGGTACAATGTCCCGTGGTATCAGTGTCGGGAGGTTACTCGATTGAAAACCAACTCATTAGGAAAAAACGGAATAAATCATTAATATGAAATCAACACCCTTCATGTAAAGGAATGATGACAGTGGTGTACAACACTATGGGTTGTTGAACTTACTTCACTGGGGAGGATATCTCAAAGGCAGAGGTAGACACCTAGAGACATAGCCTCCCCTGTCCAGGATCGTTCCAAACGACGACAGAGATGTAGTGGCGGCACTCGTAGGCGGCTTCACGTTCAAATCTAGTTTATTTGCAATCAGCATACACTCAACGCGTTTCGGGGTTTGGAAAATCCCCCTTCATCAGGAGTATAAAAATACATATATAAAAAAACGTACCTAATGTATGGGGTCTTTTATAGTCCCAGAAGGTCTTAAGGCGGAAGTATCGATGTTGGATCGTTGTGGAGTGCCGGCGTGCGCTCCAATGTGGAACGCATGTGCGGCACACCATTTCCAGTTCCGGATGCGTTCCAACGATGGAGCGCATCGGAAATCAGCATCACGTGGTATCGGCGTGCGCTCCAACACGGGACGCACAGCAGGCACCTCGCTTCCGGGTCCGGCTGCGTTCCAAGCTGGAACGCACCAGAGATCTTATTGGATATTGGTACTGCCCGTGGGACCCGGTTAGTTTATATCTGGTTAATAGGGATAAAAGCGGACTGATAAATAATATATAAAATGGCCAGTAAAATAATGCCAAATATCGCTAAAATGAGAATGTAGATGCTGGAACCGGATAAATTAGGACAATATAGGAATATACAAAAGATATACACTGATAATAAATTAACGTAATAAAAACCTTCTGGGGCACAAAAGATAGAAAACTATGGATCAATAATTCAATGCACAAGAAACAATAATATAATAAATAATGCATTGTAAAAATTATATGGAATATAAAAATGAATAGGGTAAAAAAACTAACATAAAGGAAATCCACATATAGTAAATATACAGAATAGATATGTATGTATGCATATATACATCAAAATTCCATATATATATACATACATACATACACAAAATGAGCGAGAATCAATATTTCAAAATGTTTCCATATAAAAGACCATCTCCAATAATGTATGAAGGGTCAATAACCAATAATCTATGTTAAAGGACCAAAGGTAAAAACTAGACGGTGATGTCTGATGTTGATACTATGAGCCTAGTAATTGACATACTCTAGGGACTCATTTAGCCCAAATGGAATCAGGGTATTTAGATAATAGATCCAATACATTTCTTTTCGACATAGTGATTGAAAAGATTTTGGGACCCATTCAAGAGGTGTTACTCTAAGGCCTGCAGGGTCACCATTATGTCTTAACATGAAATGACGCGGAATACTGTGTGTTGTGGTTTTTCTAGAGATGTTGGACCTATGTTCGTTGACTCTTTCTCTCAAGGTCTGGGTGGTCCTTCCTATATATAGTAGGTTGCAAGGGCATTGTAACATATAAATCACATTGCTTGTACCGCAGTCCATATTATGCTGGATTTTAATCTCTAGTTCGCTATTGGGGATCTTGATAGTGTTTTTACTTGGTATTATATTGAAACAACATTTACACCTCGTGTGTTGACATTTCCGTATCATCATCTGGTTTTGACCTGAGATAAATTTTGATATACTCGTTTGTTTTTTGGGTTTTAGAGAAGGGCAAGACGGAGCTAAAAGGTTTTTCAGTGTAGGGGCCCTACGGAACGTAATACCCAGATGTTGTGGGACACTTTTTCCCAAAATAGGATCTTTCAGTAAAATGTACCAGTTTTTTTGTAAAATATTTTTTATTTTCTGATGTTTTGAATTGTACTGTGTGATTAAGTTGAGTCGATGGCGGTTCTCCCTGATATTATCTGAAGGTGATATGTTCTTATTCTTCAAACTCTCCGTTTGGCTCATTTTTATAACTCTTTTTTCAGATTCTTTTAACAAGCCTATAGGATAACCCTTTTCTTTGAACCTATCCACCAATATTTTAAGTTGTGTTTTTAATGTTTTGTTGGTGGAGCAATTACGTCTTATCCTCTTCATCTCGCTGAATGGTATATTTTTCTTCCACTTTTTGAAATGACAGCTATTGAAATCTAAAAAACTGTTTGCGTCAACGTTTTTAAAAAATGTTTTGGTTATAATCCTATTTTCTTTGTTACTAGTTACATGTAGGTCTAAAAAGACGATTTCTGATTGGTTATATTCTAAAGTAAAAGCTAAATTCCAATCATTTTGATTTAGTTCTTGTACATATTGATTGAGATCTTCAACTTTACCACACCAGACAAATAAGATGTCATCAATGTACCTTCGATAGAATCTTATTTGAGGGTGTCTTAGGAGACCGATTTCGTCCTCGAAGACACCCATAAATAAATTGGCATAGGCCGGGGCAAATTTAGTGCCCATAGCCGTGCCTTTTGTTTGTATATAAAAGGTGTCATTAAATAGAAAATAGTTGTGGCTCAATATGAACTTAATCGATTTAATAATAAAATCTTTTTTGTATGTCTTAAATAGATGTGTCATTTTGTAAGGTTTTGGTAATAGTATGTAGTCCCAGTTCATGTTCAATATTGCTATACAAGGATGACACATCCAGTGTCACCCAAATATAGTTTCCCTCCCACTCAAAGGTTTCTAATAATTGAATGAGATGAGCTGAATCTCTCAGGTAGGAAGGCAGCTTTATTACATACTTTTGTAGATGTTGATCTATATATGCCGATAGATTCGCTGTAAGGCACCCGATGCCAGATATGATCGGTCTCCCTGGTGGATGGGTAATGGATTTATGAATTTTAGGTAGCATATAGAAATGTGAAATAGATGGATGTTGGGTTTTTAAATGTGATCTCTCCTTTTTATTAATTAGTCCTGATGAAAAGCCATAGTCAATGAGTTCAAAAAGGCTATTTTTAAAAATCTTAGTGGGATCCTCGCGTAAGATTTTATAATATTGGCTATCTGAAAGTATCCTGAGTGATTCATTCAGATAGTATTCTGTATCCATAATAACTATCCCACCGCCTTTGTCGGCACTTTTTATGACAATATTTTTATTATTTCTAAGTTTTTTGAGGGCTTCTTTTTCATTAGTTTTTAAATTGGATTTTATCTTGGAAAATTCATTTTTTGTGGATTGGACTGAAAAGTTTGTTTTAGGTCATCCAAGACGAGGTGGTAAAAGCTTTCTATATGGGGTCCTCTGCTTTCAATTGGATAGAAATTAGATTTTATTTTCGTTTTGACGATGGTGTTATTACCAGAATCTGTTTGTTGTGAGTTTATGGGTGATTGATTGAGACTGATACTTTCATCTGTTGTATTTAATTGTTTAATAGAAAAATGGCGAGTTAGGGTAAGTTTCAGTATGAACTGGTTGAGATCTATAAATAATTCGAACATATCCGGTTGGTTAGTTGGGCAAAAGGAAAGGCCTTTTTTTAGAAGGGACATTTCATTGGGATGAAGACTATATTTAGATATATTGAAGATTCCTTGGCTTCTTTCTAATTGTGTTAAAGAATCTTGATCCATTGGGATTGTACTTATATCGTGTCTTTTTGTTTTTTCTTTTGCGGAGTGTCTATGTCTGCCTCCTCTTCGTCCTCTATGTCTATTTTTGATCTTTTTCTTGTTTTGTTCATTGTTATTAAGGGAGTGTAATAGTGTGTTATTTTGGTAGATTGTGTTCTCATGATTCTGGGTGTATTGAGTTGGCTGGGTGACTGAATGAGAGGACTCAGTGTTTGAACCGTTGTGAGTGTTTTTCTCACAGGTGGGTTTTGTGTTGTCTTTGTTGCTGTCGGCGAAACTTGTTCTAAAAAAGGACTGCTTGGAAAGTTAGGAGGTAATGCTAGGAAAGGTTCAGATTCAGCCGTTGAAGTACAGTGTGTGGAGAAATTGAATTCAGATGAAGAAGGAGAAGAACTAGCAGAAACTATAATGGGATCCATGTCAGTATTAAGATTTATTTCGGGAACCGATGATTTGGTTCCCAAAGGTATAGCCACAATAGCCTCGTGGGTCTTGAGAGGAAATGGAGTACTGTAAATGGATCTCTCTGCTGAATCTGAAAAAAGAGTTATAAAAATGAGCCAAAGGGAGAGTTTGAAGAATAAGAACATATCACCTTCAGATAACATCAAGGAGAACCGCCATCGACTCAACTTAATCACACAGTACAATTCAAAACATCAGAAAATAAAAAATATTTTACAAAAAAACTGGTACACTTTACTGAAAGATCCTATTTTGGGAAAAAGTGTCCCACAACATCTGGGTATTACGTTCCGTAGGGCCCCTACACTGAAAAACCTTTTAGCTCCGTCTTGCCCTTCTCTAAAACCCAAAAAACAAACGAGTATATCAAAATTTATCTCAGGTCAAAACCAGATGATGATACGGAAATGTCAACACACGAGGTGTAAATGTTGTTTCAATATAATACCAAGTAAAAACACTATCAAGATCCCCAATAGCGAACTAGAGATTAAAATCCAGCATAATATGGACTGCGGTACAAGCAATGTGATTTATATGTTACAATGCCCTTGCAACCTACTATATATAGGAAGGACCACCCAGACCTTGAGAGAAAGAGTCAACGAACATAGGTCCAACATCTCTAGAAAAACCACAACACACAGTATTCCGCGTCATTTCATGTTAAGACATAATGGTGACCCTGCAGGCCTTAGAGTAACACCTCTTGAATGGGTCCCAAAATCTTTTCAATCACTATGTCGAAAAGAAATGTATTGGATCTATTATCTAAATACCCTGATTCCATTTGGGCTAAATGAGTCCCTAGAGTATGTCAATTACTAGGCTCATAGTATCAACATCAGACATCACCGTCTAGTTTTTACCTTTGGTCCTTTAACATAGATTATTGGTTATTGACCCTTCATACATTATTGGAGATGGTCTTTTATATGGAAACATTTTGAAATATTGATTCTCGCTCATTTTGTGTATGTATGTATGTATATATATATGGAATTCTGATGTATATATGCATACATACATATCTATTCTGTATATTTACTATATGTGGATTTCCTTTATGTTAGTTTTTTTACCCTATTCATTTTTATATTCCATATAATTTTTACAATGCATTATTTATTATATTATTGTTTCTTGTGCATTGAATTATTGATCCATAGTTTTCTATCTTTTGTGCCCCAGAAGGTTTTTATTACGTTAATTTATTATCAGTGTATATCTTTTGTATATTCCTATATTGTCCTAATTTATCAGATTCCAGCATCTACATTCTCATTTTAGCGATATTTGGCATTATTTTACTGGCCATTTTATATATTATTTATCAGTCCGCTTTTATCCCTATTAACCAGATATAAACTAACCGGGTCCCATGGGCAGTACCAATATCCAATAAGATCTCTGATGCGTTCCAGCTTGGAACGCAGCCGGACCCGGAACGACGTGCCTGCTGTGCGTCCCGTGTTGGAGCGCACGCCGATACCACGTGATGCTGATTTCCGATGCGCTCCATCGTTGGAACGCATCCGGAACTGGAAATGGTGTGCCGCACTTGCTTTCCACATTGGAGCGCACGCCGGCACTCCACAACGATCCAACATCGATACTTCCGCCTTAAGACCTTCTGGGACTATAAAAGACCCCATACATTAGGTACGTTTTTTTATATATGTATTTTTATACTCCTGATGAAGGGGGATTTTCCAAACCCCGAAACGCGTTGAGTGTATGCTGATTGCAAATAAACTAGATTTGAACGTGAAGCCGCCTACGAGTGCCACCACTACATCCCTGTTGTTTGGAACGATCCTGGACAGGGGAGGCTATGTCTCTAGGTGTCTACCTCTGCCTTTGAGATATCCTCCCCAGTGAAGTAAGTTCAACAACCCATAGTGTTGTACACCACTGTCATCATTCCTTTACATGAAGGGTGTTGATTTCATATTAATGATTTATTCAGTTTTTTCCTAATGAGTTGGTTTTCCATCGAGTAACCTCCCGACACTGATACCACGGGACATTGTACCAATTCTATTCCCACATGGGTTTGGCGCTGTTTATTGGCAACTTTTTCATGTATGCATAGTACAGTGGTGACATTGCATTCACAGTCTATGGTACTCATTTCTTGATTTCACACAAGGTTTGTGAAATACCGATGTCACGGGGGAGACAAGGGAAGGTGTGCCCTGTACTTGAAACCCCCCTTCTTTCCCTACCTACTTGCCTCAAACGGCCCTAGGCGGCCGCGGACAACCACGAAGACGTTCCCTATACTGGTTAAGTGCAGAGGGAGGGAAAGGGAACACAGGGAGAGACAAAACACAGACGGAACAAACACAATGATAGAGTAGTCAGCAAGCCGGGTCAAACACAGGAGATAGCGTAAATACCAGGGGTCAAGAGAAGAGAGGTCCAAGTCCAAGTCCAAAGTCAGAGTCCAAATAGCAAATCCAAAACACAAGGTCGCACAAGCACTGATCAAAAGTATAAACTAATCACAGGCATCTGAGTGAGGCAGTTGCCATCTTTAAATAGCCCGCCCAGGATCATGTGATGTGGCCAGCATCACATGACCTGAGGCGGAGCAAGCTGTCCAAACAATATGTAAAGTAGCCATGTGGTGTGATCAGCACCACATGGCTAAACCCAAACAGAGAATTAACTCATGAAGTGCTGGCTGACAAGACCAGCACTTCAATTCCCTATTGCTCGTCTCTAGGGGGGCGGAGAGGTCCGGCGATGTCGTGCAGAGGGAGCGCGACGCCGACCTCGCGTGACAACTGACCTTGGGCCACTTCTGCTGCCACCCTCGCTTTTCATACTTTTCGTACTACTCACCACATATCTCTTTTTTCTATTTTTTTCTATTTACTTCTTTTCACCTTCCTTTGGCGCCTCTCCACTTTGTCACATATATTGCAGTCTGGAGAACTCCAGTCCAGAAATATATGTGAGTAATCCTCTTTTTTCTACTTACATTTTATCTGTTTGGCAGTGTGCCATTGCATTGTATGTATTTTCCTTTCCTTGTGCATTTAGCCATAGCAACGTGCACCTGCGCACTGGGATGTGCTGACTGAAATTCCCCTTTGTTTCTTTGTAAGAATATGTAAAAGACAAATAAAAGCAGCCAAACTAGAGACCGAGAGATTAAACGTCAAAGAGAGTAAAACTAACCCTAAAATGTTCTTCAATTTTATAAATGGTAAAAAGTATAAACCTGAAGGTGTCGGACCCTTACACAGTAATGGGAGGGGGGGGAGGGTTTCAGAGAGCGATGAGGAGAAAGCAAAGCTACTAAATATTTTTGTCTCCACTGTATTCACAGGAAAATAAACTGTCAGATGAAATGCAGCATATAAAAGTAAATTCCCCATTAAAAGTGCCCTGTCTGACCCAGGAAGAAGTACAGCCACGTCTTAAAAAGATTAAAATAGACAAATCACCAGGACCGGATAGCATACACCCACGTATCCTAAGAGAATTAAGTAATGTCATAGCCAGACCCTTATTTCTGATATTTAAGGACTCTTTACTGACAGGATTGGCGCCTAACACATGTGTTGCCAATATTCAAAAAGGGTCCAAAAACAGAGCCCGGAAACTATAGGCCGGTAAGTTTAACATCTGTCGTGGGGAAACTGTTTGAAGGATTTCTAAGAGATGCTATCTTGGAGTTCCTCAATGAAAAGCAAATAACTCCATATCAGCATGGCTTCATGAGGGCTTCAGCATGGCTTCATGTCAAACTAATTTAATCAGTTTCTATGAGGAGGTAAGTTCTAGACTTGACCACGGCGAATCAATGGATGTCATATATGTGGACTTCTCCAAAGCATTTGACACTGTACCGCATAAAAGGTTAGAATATAAAATGAGAATGCTTGGCCTGGGAGAAAATGTCTGTATGTGGGTAAGTAACTGGCTCAGTGATAGAAAACAGAGGGTGGTTATTAACAGTACATACTCAGATTGGGTCACTGTCACTAGTGGGGTACCACAGGGGTCAGTATTGGGCCCTATTCTCTTCAATATATTTATTAATGATCTTGTAGAAGGCTTGCACAGTAAGATATCAATTTTTGCAGATGACTCTAAACTGTGTAAAGTAATTAACACAGAAGAGGACAATATACTGCTACAGATGGATTGGGATAGATTGGAGGCTTGGGCAGAGAAGTGGTCGATGAGCTTTAACACTGACAAATGTAAAGTTAAGCACATGGGAAGGAATAATACAAGTCACCAGTACATACTAAATGGTAAGACACTGATTAGCACTGACATGGAAAAGGACCTAGGAATTTTAGTGAACAGCAAGCTAAGCTAAGTAGAAACTAGTGTCAGACTGCTACTGCCAAGGCCAATAAAATAGTAGGTTGCATCAAAAGGGGTATAGATGCCCATGATGAGAACATAGTCCTGCCACTTTAAAAATCACTAGTCAGACCACACATGGAGTACTGTGTGCAGTTTTGGGCTCCTGTAAACAAGGCAGACATAGAAGAGCTAGAAAGGGTTCAGAGGAGGGCAAATAAAGTAATAATTGGAATGGGTGGACTACAGTACCATGAAAGATTAGCAAAATTAGGGTTATTCACTTTAGAAAAAAGATGACTGAGGGGAGATCTAATAACTATGTATAAATATATCAGAGGTCAGTACAGAGAACTCTCCCATCATCTATTTATCCCCAGGACTGTGACTGTGACGAGCGGACATCCTCTGCGTCTGGAGGAAAGAAGGTTTGTACACAAACATAGAAGAGGATTCTTTACGGTAAGAGCAGCGAGACTGTGGAACTCTCTTCCTGAGGAGATGGTGAGGGGCCTGGATGTGTTTCTGGAGTGTAACACTATCACAGGTAATAGCTACTAGAGATGGGTCGTTGAACCAGGGAATAATTCTTTGCCTGATTGGAGTCGAGAACAAATTTTTTTCCTCTAAAGTGAGGAAAATTGGCTTCTGCCTGACAGGGTTTTTTTGCCTTCCTCTGGATCAACTTGCAGGATAAAAGGCCGAACTAGATGAACAGATGTCTTTTTTTTGCCTTATAAACTATGCTACTATGTTACTATGTAACCCCTTTGAAGAAGCACTGCATATATTTTGATTATTCACTCCTCTTTTTCAAACCCCGAAACCCTAATGGAGGGTCTGGCAAAATTAAAATATGATTGATCGTCACTTTCTATTTCTAATAGATTGTGCCTAAAATGTCTCTAATTCTATAGGTAAATAAATCTCCCTAATGTAGATGACTATGCAGTAACCTGGCCCAGTGAATTTTCTGGGAACTGATTCCTTTTGATCTCTATTTTATGCCACTTTCCAAATGACTTTCCAAATCCTCATTCAGCAGTGAAATTAAATATGCTTGCTCCTATAACCACTTTTTCACTGACAGCTTTTTGATTAAAAATAATCTTTCTCAAATGGCGTACACCCTCTCTCTCTCGATTTCAGCAGTTATTCATAGAATTAATAGTATTGCACTGTATGAAAAACTAAATGCTACACTAAATGATACCAGGGAGAGCTATTCCCTAGTATGAAACTCCTGGCTGAACTGCTCCAACTCTACTAACTTACAATATTACTTATCTCTAAAACTAGACAATCTAAACTGTGGGGGACCATTTAATATACTCCTACCCCCTCTCTATCCTCCCTTACCCCTGACTGGGGGAGTCTAGAAGACCATCTCTTTTAGGTATAGTCTAGTCAGAATTAGACAACTCATGTTTATTGATAACTTTTTATTGTTATATAATTGTTCTGTTCATACAATAGATGTATATATACTTTGTATTTTGTACGCGAATGTACTCATAGGAGAAATATGTTTGCTCTATATATGCATTCCTGTACTGTAATTACGATTTCTTCATTTTTGCAATCAATCCAATAAATACTTTTTGGAATTAAAATAATCTTTCTGTATTTTTCCCTATTTTTCTGTATTTCTTCATTTTTGCAATCAATCCAATAAATACTTTTTGGAATTAAAATAATCTTTCTGTATTTTTCCCTTAAACCAAAAGAAAGCAATAAAATAAGAATAAAGCAGTCTTTGGGCCTGAATGTTTTTTTTTTCACTCAAAACCATGGGCTGTGCTTTTTCTAGAGATTAGAGATCATATGACCCACAGAAAATGGGTGCAACTGCATTTGTTTTTAGTCATCAGTGCAAAAAAACATTTGGTACCATTATTAACATACACAAAAGAGGACAAAAGACTTTACATTTTCTACTGTTGACAAGGGTCAGCATAGATTGTACTGTATGCAGCACCAGACATATAAAAGGAAACAGCACACAGCATGAAATCGTGCACAGCTACTGCAACAGATCTCCAGACAAGATGGTTAAGGTAAAATACATTTAGGTTTTGTTCAGTTTTTTTATGCATTTTATGGAGCTAAAACTAGAAGTGGATTTAAAAAAAAAAAAAAAAGAGAAGCAGAATCTGTCCTTTATTCATGAACCCTCTAGTGCACCTCCAATTTTTGCATTGGGGCATACAGTCTTTTTCTGTCAGATTTCATAGGGACTCTGTATATATGCAGTATATATGGCTATTCTCCCCTAAAAGCAATAACTCTGTACACGTGGAGTTCAATGGAACATGTACATATAGCAGTGCAAGGTGTACATTGCCATATACATTGTCCATATGCCATGAGAGTGCTTAGTGAGATCACTTTGTGAGCTAAGGTTGCCTGCACAGGCCAAGAGTGAGCTTTTGGTATAGGGAAGGAGTATTGCAGCTGGCAGAGTAATACTCCTAACACAAGTAACTGCTCTACCACCCTGGATATATACCGCCATAGAAAAGGAAAACACCGCAGATTGGGAGGACAGTGTAAAGAAGAAGTGAGGTATTAGGCTTTCAGTGTCAACGGGCACCTAGCACAAGCAGTGGTTACTGAGGGGAGACATGTACTGAGTGGTTGTGCGGTGTTCATACTTAAATAAAAGTTTACAATTTTTTCTAATGGCACTCTTGCCAAGACTACAAAAGGATGGCAACATCCAATGTGCTATCATTAGAGTTGATTGAATCCTAAAATATTCGGGGATTCGGAATTCGGCCCGAATTTTCCGCGGGATTCGTGGGTTCGAGCTGAATCACGAATCCCATTAAAGTCTATGGGAGACCCGAATATCTTTGCAGGGGCCAAAGGTTCTGCACAGTCAAGTTTGCCCCAACATGTGAAAACCTCAGAAAAAGATGGAAACACCTTGGAAATGGATAGGAAACACCAGGGGCAGCATGTAGGGATACCTCTGAGGCTCCCTAATTGCACCATTTTTTCTAAATCTGGCCAATAGTCTGGTGATGACCCCAAGGCAATTTTCAGGGACACGGTAATGGTGACCCACTTAAAAATGCTGCCTGACAACCTGGCGGTGAACCTCTGATTGTCTGTCTTTCAATAAGATTGCAGTGTAAAGCATGGTGGTGAGCCTCAGTATGACTTTTTGGATGGAGATTGCATGTGGTCACGTACTCCCTGGAACACCATAGTCACCCCTTCTCTGATGTGCTACCCCAGAACATTCTCTGCCCCAATTCGCAAGACCTTTTGCAGTCTCAGTGTGCTGACAGTGGGGATTTACCAGTGTTGTCTGAGGAGGTGGTGGACAATGGCGAGACACAGGTGTCGGGGGGGTGAGGTAGTTGAAAGGGTCATGTGGACTTTACCACAAACCACATTTTTGAGAGCGTGGGCGATGTTCTCAGACACATGTCGGTGCAGGGCGGGGACGGCACATCGGGCAAAATAGTGTCGGCTGGGGACAGAGTAATGGGGGGCTGCCGCCTCCATAAGGTTGCGGAAGGATTCTGTCTCCACAAGCCTGTATGGCAACATTTCCAAACTAATCAGCTTGGCGATGTGCACATTTAGAGCTTGTGCATGGGGGTGGGTGGCTGCGTACTTGCGCTTGCGTTCAAATGTCTGCGGTAAAGACAGTTGAACGCCGCACTGGGACACATAAGTGGAGGAGAGGGAGGGAGATGGACCTGGAGGGGTCCTTTCGGGGCTGGAGGCTGCAACGTCCTGGCTTGGACGAGACACAGTTGCTGGAGTAACTGTGTCAATGTCACCAGCTGACAGAAGTGCAAACCATTTGGTGGGGTGTTTTCTCTTCAAATGTTTGCGCAGGCTACTAGTGGTCAGGTTGTTGCATTTTGAACCCCTGCTCATTGACGTGTGGCACAGCTTGCACACCGCCAAACGAGGATCCGCCTCATCATCCTTAAAGTACTCCCAAACTAAGGAGTGGTGCATAGTACGGGCTGGAGCGTGACCTCTAGGAGCACTTGGGGAACTAGTGACTCGGCCCTGGCTTCTCCCTCGTCGCAGCCCTCTGGCTCTCTCAGCAGCTTGTGGTGCTGATGTCGTCTCACAGTCTGAACCACTGCCTCCAGTTGCCTCATCCACCCAAGTAGGATCTGTCCCCTCATCATCCCCCAGGTCTTCCTCAGACTCCACAGTGACGTCCCTGACAACTACCTCCAACAACAGTGTCTCGTCGTTATCTTCCACCAGCTCCTCAGACGCCACTGCTAACTCCCCACTCTCATAACCCGGAGACAGCAAAAGGTCCTGAGAATCAGGGCATAGCAGCTCGTCCACTGGCACATCAGGGAAGTGGTGGCTGAAGAGTTCCATGAATAAATTTTGTCTATGGGACATACCCCTAGAGGGTTCAGGCTGGGGAGAAGGAGGGCGAGTTGGAGGACAGACACCCTGGCTCAGAGAAGTCGACTGGCTGGATGAGCAGACGAAACATGGCTGGACATGCTCTCTGCAATCCACTCAACCACCTTCTGTTGTTGTTTGGGGTCTGTCAGAGTTGTAGGACGCTGCCCTACCAACTTCTGGAGTTGACCAGGCACCCTGACCTTACGTGTTTCCACTGTACCCACAGCAGCCGGCACTGTGTCACCACGCACACCATGGTCATCACCGCTGACCACAGCACCACCACGATTCCCACCTCTTCCCCCTCTCCCAGCTCTTCCCCCTCTCCCAGCTCTTCCCCCTCTCCCCCTGACCCTGGGGTTCTCCATGTGCACAGTAGTAGTATTATATTATTATAATTGTAAAGATTCAATACGGAATCTATAGACTGTGAGGTATATAGAAGGCTGATGAAATATATTCCCTTGTCGCAGCACCGTGTACTACAGAGAGCACTAAAATGCACTGGCCAGTATAGATATATTGATATCTAGGTAAAATTATCTTCAGATCTATCAATAAATAGCACGCAGTATTTGTATATCACACTGGAATCTACAGATCAATACGGAATCTATAGATTGTGAGGTATATAGAAGGCTGATGTAATATATTCCCTAGTCGCAGCACCATGTACTACAGAGAGCACTAAAATGCACTGGCCAATATAGATATATTGATATCTAGGTAAAATTATCTTCAGATCTATCAAGAAATAGCACGCAGAATTTGTATATCACACTGGAATCTACAGATCAATACGGAATCTATAGACTGGGAGGTATATAGAAGGCTGATGTAATATATTCCCTTGTCGCAGCACCGTGTACTACAGAGAGCACTAAAATGCACTGGCCAATATAGATATATTGATATCTAGGTAAAATTATCTTCAGATCTATCAATAAATAGCACGCAGTATTTGTATATCACACTGGAATCTACAGATCAATACGGAATCTATAGACTGTGAGGTATATAGAAGGCTGATAAAATATATTCCCTAGTTGCAGCACCGTGTATTACAGAGAGCACTAAAATGCACTGGCCAATATAGATATATTAATATCTGGGTAAAATTATCTTCAGATCTATCAAGAAATAGCACGCAGTATTTGTATATCACACTGGAATCTACAGATCAATACGGAATCTATAGACTGTGAGGTATATAGAAGGCTGATGAAATATATTCCCTAGTCGCAGCACCGTGTACTACAGAGAGCACTAAAATGCACTGGCCAATATAGATATATTGATATCTAGGTAAAATTATCTTCAGATCTATCAAGAAATAGCAGTCAGTATTTGTATATCACACTGGAATCTACAGATCAATACGGAATCTATAGACTGTGAGGTATATAGAAGGCTGATGAAATATATTCCCTTGTCGCAGCACCGTGTATTACAGAGAGCACTAAAATGCACTGGCCAATATAGATATATTGATATCTAGGTAAAATTATCTTCAGATCTATCAATAAATAGCACGCAGTATTTGTATATCACACTGGAATCTACAGATCAATACGGAATCTATAGACTGAGAGGTATATAGAAGGCTGATGAAATATATTCCCTAGTCGCAGCACCGTGTACTACAGAGAGCACTAAAATGCACTGGCCAATATAGATATATTGATATCTAGGTAAAATTATCTTCAGATCTATCAAGAAATAGCAGTCAGTATTTGTATATCACACTGGAATCTACAGATCAATACGGAATCTATAGACTGTGAGGTATATAGATGGCTGATGTAATATTCCCTTCTCTCAGCACTGTCATGCACAGGAATATATCTGTTTAGAGATTTATAGTTTGAGCTATGTGGATGGACAAGGTGTACCAGGTACAGCTCTGCACAGAATACAGCCTTACAGCATATACTGTATACTGTTCTTCATAGAATTAATTAGTCTTTAAGAAGACTGTTGGGGCTTCCTATCCTGCACAGAATACAGGCTTACAGCATATACTGTATACTGTTCTTCAGAGAATAAATAGTCTTTAAAAAGACTGTTGGGGCTTCCTAACCAACTCCTAACTCCTTGCTGCACACACTACACTAGCTAACATTGTCTCTCTCTTCTCCTTCCAAAAGCACAATGAGGCTCGTGCTGCAGGTCCCTACCTTATGTAAAGTAAGGTCACATGTTACTGCCAGCCAATCACTGCTGGGGAGGTATAGGGGCTGGTACATCATAGCAGGCATTCCCACAGCCTTCCCTTTCATGCTGATTGGCTGAAAAAAGCGGGCATTTCAAATGGGCAGTGACTCACGGATATTCACGAGTCCGCGCTGCCTCGGTATCACGAGCCAAGCCGAGCCGAGCCGAAGTAGGCAATATTCGTGCGAATCACGAATATTGCCGCTTCGATTCGCTCATCACTAGCTATCATTCATATAAATAAATGTTCTACCCCCCAGGCTCAGACTGGCCCACAGGTCTACAGGTGTATCCCCTGGTGGGCCCCTAGCCCCCTGCACAAGTGACACATGGCACAGTGGAGTGATAGTGGAGTCATAGATAGGCTGGTGGGGATGCTGTACACTGCTTATGTTCATATAAAAACTGGATGGATTATTTAACAGTTAATTATTAAAAATGCATTGGGTGGCCTTGTTTCATAGGGACATAACTTCTTGAAGCTGCTGCAGGGACCCATAATCAATCACTTTGTAACATCTTGAAGCTGCTGCTGCCTGCTGCTGTGTGAACAGTTAATGTTTGCTTGTATCTGTGTAGTATGCCCCTAAAATGAATTTTACTGGTGTGCTCTAGGTGTCCCAGTCCTATACTGTCTACCCCATTCGTATCCAGACAAATGACATTATGCCATTTAGTCTGGCTGCGACACTGTAGTCATATTGTAATGTCCATTTTAAGTATAGAAAGATCAAGCATAAAACAAGGCTGTCAAAAACATTCATCTAAATCAGGCCATTTTAAACTCTTACATTTCTTAAACCTGCGAATATACAGTAGAGACATTTTTGTTTCCATTTTTACTTGATATTATTTACTTCATTAAATGTAAGAAAATACCTTTAAAGTGCAATTAGATGTTTCTGTTGGATTATTTTATTGTAAATATAAATGTCTCCCTAGGTGAACACTGGGACTAATTTAGGGAAAGTATAGTAATCAGGCTTTGTTCACATAACATTTAACATATACAGTTGAGCTACAAAAAATTATAAGCATAAAAAGTTTTTCTTTCCTGGTTATACTCTATAGTGTCTGAAGTTAAGGTGGAAGATAATTTGAGTTCCACTGACCTCCAACAACTCACTCTGACTAGACTGAGACGTCACTGCCGAGATGAAACTCCAGTACCGGTGGGAGACAGTATGTAGCAAGGTCTATTGAGAATTAGTAGGTCTCACAAGATCTCACTGCTGCTGGAGGGTTTGTGTGACCTCCCCTTGCAAAGACGTGAAGTGGTTAGCAATACCTCTGTGACAAGTCTCTTCAGATTGACATATGTGATGCTGGAACTTTAGGGGGACATAACTGAAGAACGGGAAATTGTGGTGCAGGAACATAGGGTAAAGTATGCCATGATCAGGGAAGCATGGCTGGTTAGATTATACAAGCAGGACAATTATTTTTGGTTGGTGAAAGATCCTCTTTAATCCCTGGATAGTTAATTGGATTTGTAACTAGCTTAAAGGGATATACCTTTTATGTAAAGTTATGTCCTGTCCACAGGATAGGGGATAGCTATTAGATCAGTGGTCTTACCGCTGGGGTGGAAGTACTTGGCTACCTCTGGATCTCTCTGGCTGCGCACATGGGGTGCTACATTGAGTACACCCATTCTTGTGATTAATGGAGATCCCATTGCTACAGTAGGACCCCCATCAATCTAATATTTATTCCCTATACTGTGGGTAGGGGCTAACTTTACATAACCGGAATACCCCTTTAAGGATAGAGGCTTGTAGTTAATTGTGTGCATTCTGAAGAGGTTATTTACAAGTAGTATGCAACATGGGTCTGTTCTGGGCCCTATTCTTTTTAATATGTTTTTAATTGACATTAAAGAAGTTTTGGTTGGTAAGATTTGCCTGTGTACTACACAAAAGTGTGCAATAGGCTACAGGGTCATTAAACACAGGGCAGCAGTAAAACACTAAGGTTATGACCACACGGTCAGGTTTTCTCCATGCAGTTTTGAAAGCCAAAATCAGGAGTGGATCATATGCAGCAGGCCATCCCCCAGGGCCCTATTCTCTTCAAGTGAATATCGCCTCCCAGGTGTAGGAATGCCGAGTGGTATATTTGTGGCCTAAATGTCTCTGTTATGGTGTGTGTCATGGTGCTCCTACCTGGTTACGACTGGATGCCAGGCTTTTGCTCCAAAGTAATAAATAGGGAGAATAATTGAAGGATGTAGTAATAAAAGTTCAGACCTTGAGGTGAAATCCAACGCAGCTTAATTTAGGTAGACTTGCATCCAAACAACAATCTTGTGGCTTTGTCTTGGCTCCAGCAGGTTTTAGCATATAAACTTGGCAGACAAACACTTCTGCTATATACAGTATGGACCAAAAGTTTGGACACACCTTCTCATTCAAAGAGTTTTCTGTATTTTCATGACTGTGAAAAATGTAGAGTCACACTGAAGGCATCAAAACTATGAATTAACACATGTGGAATTATATACTTAACAAAAAGTGTGAAACAACTGTAAATATGTCTTATATTCTAGGTTCTTCAAAGTAGCCACCTTTTGCTTTAATTACTGCTTTGCACACTCTTGGCATTCTCTTGATGAGCTTCAAGAGGTAGTCACCTGAAATGGTTTTCACTTCACAGGTGTGCCCTGTCAGGTTTAATAAGTGGGATTTCTTGCTTTATAAATGTGGTTGGGACCATGAGTTGTGTTGGGCAGAAGTCAGGTGGATACACAGCTGATAGTCCTACTGAATACACTGTTAGAATTTGTATTATGGCAAGAAAAAACCAGCTAAGTAAAGAAAAACGAGTGGCCATCATTACTTCAAGAAATGAAGGTCAGTCAGTCCGAAGAATTGGGAAAACTTTGAAAGTGTCCCCAAGTGCAGTCACAAAAACCATCAAGCGCTACAAAGAAACTGGCTCACATGAGGACCGCCCCAGGAAAGGAAGACCAAGAGTCACCTCTGCTGAGGAGGATAAGTTCATCCGAATCACCAGCCTCAGAAATCGCCGCAGGTTAACAGCAGCTCAGATTAGAGACCAGGTCAATGCCACACAGAGTTCTAGCAGCAGACACATCTCTACAACAACTGTTAAGAGGAGACTGTGTGCAGCAGGCCTTCATGGTAAAATAGCTGCTAGGGAACCACTGCTAAGGACAGGCAACAAGCAGAAGAGATTTGTTTGGGCTAAAGAACACAAGGAATGGACATTAGACCAGTGGAAATATGTGCTTTGGTCTGATGAGTCCAAATTTCACATCTTTGGTTCCAACCACCGTGTATTTGTGCGACGCAGAAAAGGTGAACGGATGGACTCTACATGCCTGGTTCCCACCGTGAAGCATGGAGGAGGAGGTGTGATGGTGTGGGGGTGCTTTGCTGGTGACACTGTTGGGGATTTATTCAAAATTGAAGGCATACTGAACCAGCATGGCATCTTGCAGCGGCATGCTATTCCATCCGGTTTGCGTTTAGCTGGACCATCATTTATTTATCAACAGGACAATGACCCCAAACACACCTCCAGGCTGTGTAAGGGCTATTTGACCAAGAAGGAGAGTGATGGGGTGCTACGCAAGATGACCTGGCCTCCACAGTCACCAGACCTGAACCCAATCGAGATGGTTTGGGGTGAGCTGGACCACAGAGTGAAGGCAAAAGGGCCAACAAGTGCTAAGCATCTCTGCGAACTCCTTCAAGACTGTTGGAATACCATTTCAGGTGACTACCTCTTGAAGCTCATCAAGAGAATGCCAAGAGTGTGCAAAGCAGTAATTAAAGCAAAAGGTGGCCACTTTGAAGAACCTAGAATATAAGACATATTTTCAGTTGTTTCACACTTTTTTGTTAAGTATATAATTCCACATGTGTTAATTCATAGTTTTGTTGCCTTCAGTGTAAATCTACAATTTTCATAGTCATGAAAATACAGAAAACTCTTTGAATGAGAAGGTGTGTCCAAACTTTTGGTCTGTACTGTACCTGTAGCTCACTGCTGTACTAACAAACTCTCTGTAAACCTGGATTCCTTCCTATGGCTGCAAAGGCTGCACTTTTCTCCTTGGTTGGACTTATCTTGGGCCAGGGAAACACCTTCTGGCTGCTGAGGCTTTATACTTCTGTCTGGTCACTAGAGCAGAAGGTGCTCTGGCTGGTATGGGCACGTCCAGCAAAGACATGCCCTGCACACCCTTCCCCTAGCAGAGGGTACTCTCAACTAGTTCTAACTAAATCCCCACCCTTACTGCAGGAAGTGGGAACAGTCCACTTCTCTCCAGAGGGGGTCAAAACTGTACAGTAGCTCTGCCTTTGTTGCTGCCACCTACTGGTACACCAGGCACATTACATAGTAAAACAGTTGCATAACATTGTATAGATATACAGATTTTTGTAGGTCCTGGAATAAAATGCATAGAATGACATTTTTTTTAGCAGACACAGAGAGAAGCCGAGCTTAGGAGTGGTAACACCACTCTGGTGTGTTACACATATAATGAGAGAAAGTATAAAGGACAGATATGACTTGGCTTTCAAAATGGTGTGCAGAAACCTGACCATGTGGTCATACCCTAATACTACATCCTAAACATGTGTAATCAGCTTTTTTTCACACTGTTGCTCCCTATGTACACCTCTTTAATTCAGCAACAGTGAGCTTGACTTCAGCAGTAGTCCATATTAGTAGAAGACTACAGTTCTCATCTCGCATTGCTGATACCTATTCCAGGCTATTCTTCCCCATATTCCCTTGACTGTAAGTATTGGACCCCTTATGTATTTCATGTTGTGCTTCCTCACTTTTGAGCCTCTCACATTATTTCTCAGTTACAGTCTCCTATAATTCCTTGTGCTGGAGCTGAGCATAGTAGACCAATAAGCTGAAGCTAGACTGCAGGTTGTAACCCTAGGCAGCAAACTAAAAACATTACATTTTGGTCCAACTAACATAGTAACATAGTTTATCAGGCCAAAAAAAGATATCTGTCCATCCAGTTCGGCCTGTTATCCTGCGAGTTGATCCAGAGGAAGGCAAAAAACCCCTGTTAGGTAGAAGCCAATTTTCCCCACTTTAGAAAACTGAAAAAAATTCCTTCCCAATTCCAATCAGGCAATCAGAATAACTGCCTGGATTAACGACCCATCTCTACAAGCTATAGCCTGTAATATTATTACACTCCCGAAATACATCCAGGCCCCTCTTGAACTCTTTTAGTGAACTCACCATCACCACCTCCTCAGGCAGAGAGTTCCAAGGTCTCACTGCTCTTACCATAAAGAATCCCCTTCTATGTTTGTGTACAAACCTTCTTTCCTCCAGACGCAGGGGATGTCCCCTCGTCACAGTCACAGTCCTGTGGATAAATAGTCCTCCCAAAAAACCTGAATAACTGATCAAAAAGTTGTATATACCACAAAAATGGTACCAATAAAAACTACAGTTCTTTCCGCAAAAAAATCCCCATACAGATGTGTAGACAAAGAAAATTTAGATTTTTTTCAAAGGTTTTTATTTTTTATATAATAAGTAATAAAACCAAATAAAAACCATACAAGTTTGGTGTCACTGTAATCTTATTGAGCTTCATAATTGGGACATCATATTATTTTTAGTGCACAATGTGATGTGATGTCAAATTCTCAAAAACCTTGGTGGAGTTATGGTTTTTTTTCAGTTTTACCCCACAAAGAATTTTTCCCATTTTCCAATACAAGACATGGTAAATTAAATGGTTCTATTAAAAAATGTATCTTGTTGCACAAAAGAAATTAGCTCCCATATGGCTATATGAATGGGAAAATAAAACAGCTATGGCTATTGGAATGTGGGAAGGAAAAGTAAAAAATGCAAAAGTGAAATTAGACTTTTAAAGGGTTAATAACTTCCCTTCTTACTGTAGTTATTATATATTAAGTTTTTTCAATAAATAGGAGTCAAGTTTTGTAGACTGGAATAACCCTTTAAAAAACAAATTGTATAACCTTGAGGAAAGAGAAAGAGGGACATGACTAAAGTCTTAAGAGAAGATCAGAAGCAATGCCATTAAATATTATTTTACTGAAGAGTAGTGTACAGTATGCTTTTAACAAACATCTGGCAGATGTGGCTGTAAAATCATCAGTAGGTGAACATGTTATGGCAGTGGGTGTTGAACCACTGTGTTAACTAACAGATTTGGCTTTGGGCTAAACCTAAGGGATTTATCCTGGCAGTCCGCTAGTCTCACGCTCGGGTGTGGGAGGGAAACACCACACCAAACGTAGGAGGGAAAGGGGTGAGGGAATAAGGCCTGGAAACTAGGGAATGAAGATGGACACCTCCTGGTAAAACCCTAATCAAGTCCTGACTAACTGCCAGTATGAACAGACACCAGAGGTAGGTCAGTCCATACACAGGAGTACCTAGTGTCCTATATAACCCTACAGGACCCTGGTACTAATGTCAGGACTGAGACAACCTGTTCCTCCAAAAGGAAGGACAAACAGGAGTCTCCCTCAGGCCTTATTACAAATGACAGAGAAATGCAACACACAGAAAAACCCAAACAAAATGCAAAAGGGAAAGAAAACACTTAACTTTAACCCCTTCACGCCCAGCGCCGTACATGTACGGCGCTGGGGCGATGCGGGCACATGGCGCCCGCTCGCGGGTGCGGCGGGCGTCATGGCCGGCAAGTCTCTGCTGTTTCTAACAGCAGAGACTTGCCGCTACCTACTGTGTCGGCGGCGTCTTCCGGGGTGACTAGATGCCGTGATCACACGTGATCACGGCATCTAGTCGCGTCTAAACCCGGAAGCGTTCGCTTCCGGGTGTTTACAGACACCCCGTGTGGCCAATCGGGGTGTCTGTACACCATATGAAAACTGTAATCCTCGCTGGTGAGGATTACAGTTTTCAAAGTGCAATTCTTATTCTGGCCACTAGATGGCAGGCCAGGATAAGAAATTAGCAACTCATGGATTTCTGAGTCTATAAAATCCATAATTGCTCATAAAGAAAAAAAAAAGCCACAATATATAAGCCCATATTTGAGCTTTCCAATAGTAAAAAAATAAAATAAAAAAAAATGTTAAAAAATATATAAAAAATAAAAAAGATGTAAAAGTTCAAATCACCCCCCTTTCCGTATAAGTAAAAAATAAATACCTAAATAACAATAAATATAGACATCATGGGTATCACCGTGACTGAAAACGCCCGTACTTTTAAAATATAAAAAAAAAATTCCAATACGGCGAATTGTGTGGCGGAAAAAAGCGTCCAAATGGCGATTTGCCGTTTTTTGTCGCTTTTTTTTCTAAAAAAAATTAAATAAAAAGTGATCAAAAAGTCATACACATCCCAGAATGGTATCAATAAAAACTTCAGATCGTCCCGCAAAAAATGAGCCCCCATACAGCTCTGTACATATAAATACCAAAAAGTTATAGGGGTCAAGATATGACAAGGAAAAAAAAAAAAAAAAAGGGCAACTTTCTAATTATTTTATCACTATGAAAACGCAGGAAAAACTATACATATTAGGTATTGCCGGATTCGTACTGACCAGTAGAATGAAAGTAACAGATCATTTTTAATGCACATCGAACGCTGTAAATAAGAAACCCGTAGAACTGTAGCGGAATAGCGTTTTCTTTGCAATTTCACCCGGTTTGGAATTTTTTTCCCGCTTCCCACTACACCGTATGCAATATTAAATGGTGGCGTTGGAAAGTACAACTTGTCCCGCAAAAAACAAGCCCTCATACAGCTATGTGAACAGAAAAATAAGAGTTATGGCTGTTTGAAGGCAGGGAGCGCAAAACGAAAATGCAGAACCGAAAAAAGCTCCGGGGGTGAAGGGGTTAAAGAAGCTATGGCAGCACCAGTAAATCAGCAGAGATCCACACACCAGCTATCCACAGTTCCAATAGAAGCTATAACCTGCACAGTGTTGTGGGGGAAACAACTTTAAATAGGGAACGTGAAATGACCACAATAGCAACACCTGGGGGTTAAGGATGTGGCCAGTACCAGAAACCACACAGAAGCCTATTGATCCACAAGGTAAACATGTCAGATCAAACCACGTGTTGCCAGTCTCACAGATCTCCTGCCACTCACTGTCACGGGAACGTCTGTATGTCATGGCACGTCTGTGACACCTAGTATTCACACTTTAAAGAGGACATGTCTGTTTTAATAGCTTCATGCATTCCTCATGTAATAACAATACTGGAGCATCTATTTATCAGGCTCTATGATGTGCCATTCTGTTATTATTCCTACTAGACGTTGTGAATGAATTTCTGTCATTCTGCAGTAAAGGTACAGAGGGGTGGTAACTAGAGATGAGCGAGCACTAAAATGCTCGGGTGCTCGTTATTCGAGACAAACTTTTCCCGATGCTCGGGTGCTCGTTTCGAGTAACGAACCCCATTGAAGTCAATAGGAGACTCGAGCATTTTTGCAGGGGACCAAGGCTCTGCCTAGGGAAGGCTGGGTGAAAACCTGGAAACCTCAGAAAATGATGGAAACACCACAGAAATGGACAGGAAACAGCAGGGACAGCATACATGGATGCCTCTGAGGCTGCCTAATCCCACCATTACCCCAAATTCTCCTGCAACAGCCTGGTGGTTACCCGCATTGCAATTGTGCTCACCCAGACCAAGAAAGGCGAGGCACATGCCCATCAAATGTTAGGGAAGCACCCAACTAGGTGCAACGAAGGTTCATCACCCATGCCCATGCTGGCACTGCTCTCCTATCCCCAGCCACGCGATGCAGGCATAAGCCTGACACAGCATGGCAGTGACACCAACAAGTGACCAAGTTAGATGAGGTAGCAGGTGAGCCACCCAAAAATTTAGCCTGACACAGCATGGCGGTTACACCACCAATGACTTTGTCCGACTGAGAATGCAGTGAAATGGCTTTTGTTGAGCCTCCAAAAATTTTTTTCTTTTCGGAGTACATAAAGTCGACCCTCAGCAAAAAAAATTTTTTTTTAAATGTTGGTACTTGCGCCTCCTGAAAAATGTTTTTGGACTGTCTGTTTGACGCTCCTGAAACATTGTTTTACATTGTCTGTAGTTGACACTGCGGAAAAATTGTTTGGAGAGAGGGCCTGTAGGTGGCCCTCCGGAAAAACTGTTTAGAGAGAGGGCCTGTAGGTGGACCTCCGGAAAAATTGTTTGGAGAGAGGGCCTGTAAGGGGCCCTCCGGAAAAATTGTTTAGAGAGAGGGCCTGTAGGTGGACCTCCGGAAAAATTGTTTGGAGAGAGGGCCTGTAGGGGGCCCTCCGGAAAAATTGTTTGGAAAGAGGGTCTTTAGGGGGCCCTTCAGAAAAATTGTGGTAAAAGAGTGCCAGTTGGCCCTCTAAAAATTGCGTTTTTTGGGTCAGCGTTAGGCAAAGACGATATGGAGGAGGAGGAGTAGAGAAGAGGAATCGGATACATAAGTAATGTTAATCTTTAGCTGCTTTCCCCCGGAGGAGATTTGAATTCCAGTGAAATCCAGGCTTTGTTCATTTTAATAAGCGTCAGCCTGTCAGCGCTGTCAGCGCTGTCAGTTGACAGGCGTGTACGCTTATTGGTTATGACGCCACCAGCTGACTGAATACCCGCTCTGAGCA
>ONZH01021069.1:0-23870 GCA_900303285.1 Rhinella marina
ACTCTCCAAGGTGTGGGACACGTTCATGGCACCCCCTCGTGCAACTTCCATCACTGCGGGGCCCGCTATCAGCAGGAGGAACAAGTATCGGCGGATGTTGCGGGAGTACCTGGCAGACCGTACCCCTGTCCTCCCCGATCCCTCGGCGTCCTACACTTACTGGGTCTCCAAGTTGGACACGTGGCTGGAACTGTCCCTGTACGCCTTGGAGGTGCTTGCCTGCCCTGCCGCCAGCGTGCTATCAGAAAGGGTGTTCAGCGCAGCCGGGGGCATTATAACAGATAAGCGCAGCCGCCTGTCAACCGACAGTGCGGACAGGCTGACGCTAATCAAAATGAACAGCAAGTGGATTGACCCGGACTTTGCTTCTCCAACCGTGGAAAGCAGCCAAAAGTGAAGTGCCATCTGTATGAAGTGCCATTTCCTCCTCCACCTCCTCCTCCTCCTCCTTAACCGCCGTAGAATTGCTCCGTAAATAAGAAAAATTTATATATTTATGGCTCACCTCTTGGGCCTCCACAAATGTTTAAGAGGTCTCACCTCTTGGGCCTCCATATAATTTTTAACAGGTCTCACCTCTTGGGCCTCCACATAATTTTTAAGAGGTCTCACCTCTTGGGCCTGCACAAAATGTTTAAGAGGTCTCACCTCTTGGGCCTCCGCAAAATGTTTAAGAGGTCTCACCTCTTGGGCCTCCACATAATTTTAAGAGGTCTCACCTCTTGGACCTCCACATAATTTTTAACCCGTCTCACCTCTTGGGCCTCCACATAATTTTTAACAGGTCTCACCTCTTGGGCCTGCACAAAATCTTTAAGAGGTCTCACCTCTTGGGCCTCCACATAATTTTTAACAGGTCTCACCTCTTGGGCCTGCACAAAATCTTTAAGAGGTCTCACCTCTTGGGCCTCCACATAATTTTTTAACAGGTCTCACCTCTTGGGCCTGCACAAAATCTTTAAGAGGTCTCACCTCTTGGGCCTCCACAAAATCTTTAAGAGGTCTCACCTCTTGGGCCTCCACAAAATCTTTAAAAGAGGTCTCACCTCTTGGGCCTCCACAAAATCTTTAAGAGGTCTCACCTCTTGGGCCTCCACATAATCTTTAAGAGGTCTCACCTCTTGGGCCTCCACAAAATCTTTAAGAGGTCTCACCTCTTGGGCCTCCACAAAAATCTTTAAGAGGTCTCACCTCTTGGGCCTCCACAAAATCTTTAAGAGGTCTCACCTCTTGGGCCTCCACAAAATCTTTAAGAGGTCTCACCTCTTGGGCCTCCACAAATTTTTAAGAGGTCTCACCTCTTGGGCCTCACAAAATCTTTAAGGTCTCACCTCTTGGGCCTCCACATAATTTTAAGAGGTCTCACCTCTTGGGCCTCCACAAAATCTTTTAAGAGGTCTCACCTCTTGGGCCTCCACAAAAATCTTTAAGAGGTCTCACCTCTTGGGCCTCCACATAATTTTTAAGAGGTCTCACCTCTTGGGCCTCCACAAATCTTTAGGAGGTCTCACCTCTTGGCCTCCACATAATTTTAAGAGGTCTCACCTCTTGGGCCTGCACAAAATCTTTAAGAGGTCTCACCTCTTGGGCCTCCACAAAATCTTTAAGAAGGTCTCACCTCTTGGGCCTCCACAAAATCTTTAAGAGGTCTCACCTCTTGGGCCTCCACATAATTTTTTAAGAGGTGTCACCTCTTGGGCCTCCACAAAATCTTTAGGAGGTCTCACCTCTTGGGCCTCCACATAATTTTTAAGAGGTCTCACCTCTTGGGCCTGCACAAAATCTTTAAGAGGTCTCACCTCTTGGGCCTCCACAAAATCTTTAAGAGGTCTCACCTCTTGGGCCTCCACAAAATCTTTAAGAGGTCTCACCTCTTGGGCCTGCACAAAATCTTTAAAGAGGTCTCACCTCTTGGGCCTCCACAAAATCTTTAAGAGGTTCTCACCTCTTGGGCCTCCACATAATTTTTAAGAGGTCTCACCTCTTGGGCCTCCACAAAATGTTTAAGAGGTCTCACCTCTTGGGCCTCCACATAATTTTTAACAGGTCTCACCTCTTGGGCCTCCACATAATTTTTAAGAGGTCTCACCTCTTGGGCCTCCACAAAATGTTTAAGAGGTGTCACCTCTTGGGCCTCCACATAATTTTTTAACAGGTCTCACCTCTTGGGCCTACAAACAATTTTTAAGAGGTCTCACCTCTTTAGCCTCCACACAATTTTTAACGGGTCTCACCTCTTGGGCCTCCACATAATTTTTAAGAGGTCTCACCTCTTGGGCCTCCACAAAATGTTTAAGAGGTCTCACCTCTTGGGCCTCCACATAATTTTTAAGAGATCTCACCTCTTGGGCCTCCACATAATTTTTAAGAGGTCTCAGCTCTTGGGCCTCCACATAATTTTTAAGTGGTCTCACCTCTTTAGCCTCCACACAATTTTTAAGACGTCTCACCTCTGGGCCTCCACAAAATTCTCCATGAGCCTCTGGCCAGCCCACGGCCTCTTCCTGCCTTTTGCGGTCCTACGCATCCCTCAACATCCCCACTGCTTTACCTGCTAGACATGACACTGGGCCAGGTCGGGTCACTGACATCTCTAGCGCCAACAATTTGGCCATTTTAAGGCTTCTGCATGTGTTTGAGTTGTTTTTACATTTTAAAGAAGACATGTCTGACCACATCTCACACACACACAATGACAATTAGGGGTGGGGTCTATTTGCTTTCCCCCTTGCCTATGCCATCTGTGGTTGTCATAGGCAACGTGATTTTAAGGGGTGCAGAATTTCATCTTCTTTTTTGTCTAGTTTGGCTTGGGGTCCATGGCAATGTAGAGGAAAGAAGGTTTCCTTGTATGGTCTCACTTTACAGAGAGGTTATATTGTCTTTGGAGTGTATTGTTGAGAGGCTGTGATAGTGGCGTAATAGTGCGACTTGGGCGCGTTATATGCACCCAGACATGCTTCCCCTGCTGTCCCAGTTGCATTCCAGCAGTGTTGGCATCCTTTTCTGAGGTTTCAGGGTGGACTTGGTGACCTCCAAGTGGTCGAATTGAGATTTCCAAGTGGCGAGCATTTTTTTCCCATAGACTTTAATGGGATTCAATATTCGGTCGAATAGTCGAATTTCGCGGTCTATTCGAATCGAATTTCGAACTTTCGAATATTTCACTACTCGCTCATCTCTATTAAATATATATATATATATATATATATATATATATATATATATATATATATATATTATAATATATATGATATAATATATTATATTATGAATATATTATATATAATATGATATATATATTATATATAATATATATTACTATTGATGAAATATATTTTAATGAATATATTTTGACGGCCCCGTACAGTCTAAAATAACAGGCCTGCAGGTGTAAAATACATCTAATTTATCACTCTCTATTGGAATCAGAATAACTGAGAACAATGTTGGGAGTGGAGTATGGTTTCAATAATTGTTATACTCTAGATTTTCATTTAGCCCAAAGGGGGTCAAGGTGTTAAAGCGAAAAATCCAAAACATTTCTTTTTTGCATAGTTGCAGGTACAAATAGGGGGTCCAATCAATGGGTGTTATGGTTAGTCCACTAGGGTCACTATCATGATGGTCTGAAAAATGTTTGGACACACTGTGTTTCAAATATTTCCTATTGATATTCGATTGTTTTTGATTTAGCCTTTCTCTGTTTGTGTGGTTCGTCCAATGTATTGGAGAGCACATGGGCACTGCAACATGTAGATGACGTAATTGGAACCACAATTCATGAAGTGTTTCATTTGAATTATCTCCCCTGTATTTGTGATGAAAACCTTGTCTATATTATGTTGGATGGTTTCGCAACATTTGCAGCCTTTAGAATTACATCTGTAAAAGCCTACTTTCTGTGTGGGGTTCAATGGCTTGGATAGTTGACCTGTGTTGTGAATTTTTGGACATGATGAGGCCAATATACTTTTGAGAGTTTGTGCTCGCCGGTATGTGATCCTAGGTTGTCTCGGTAGATCTTTGCCAATAATCTGATCTTTCAGTAAGATTGGCCAGTGTTTTGACATGATGGATTTTATGGCATGAAAATTTGGATTATATCTGGTAATGAAATTGGGGCCCGGTGGTTTTACCACCTTTCTAGAGTGTTTTGGGTTTTAGGCTAACCTTCTGGGTTTCCTTCAGGCCAAGTGGATAGCCTTTCCCACTGAACCTTTTCTGTAGTATACCCAATTGGTCTATTAGGGCTGATTCCTCCGAACAATTCCCCCGGATCCTTCTCATTTGTCCATATGGTATATTTCTTTTCCATTGTTTATAATAACAGCTCATGAAGTCTAGATAGCTGTTGGAGTCTACGCTCTTGAAATGTGTACTGGTGGTTATTTTATTATCTTTACTATGTAGTACCAAGTCAAGAAATATTGCAGATTCTCTATCGATATGGGCAGTAAATGTAAGATTTCAATCATTTTGGTTTAAGCCTTGAGCAAATGTTTCTAGGGACTCCTGATCACCATACTATATAAAAATAATATCATCTATAAACCTTTTGTAAAAATGGATGTTTTTATGATTCAGGAGTCCCATGCTTAGTTGAAAGGTGCCCATATATAGATTGGCGTAGGACAGGGCGAATTTTGTCCCCACCGCATTTTTGGAGGAAAAATTTGCCTCCATACTTAAAATAATTGTGATTAAGTATAAAATGGATAGTCTAGAATGAAATTTCTTTGTATCAGAGGGAGGTAGAATTCTTCACACAGGAATGTCTTGACCGCCTTTATACCCAGTTCATGTATGATGTTACTATTAAGTGTCGAGACATCCATGGTGACCCAGTACATGCCTGTTTTCCACTCGAAGTGTAATAGGGTGCTAAGATGGCTGGAATCTCTAAGATACGAGGGTAAATGGAGGACATATTTCTGTAAGAACGTATGCTGTCAGGTTGGATGTGAGTGAATCTATACCAGAAATAATTGGGTGACCAGGGGGATTGATGAATGTTTTATGAATTTTAGGGAGATAGTAGAAATATGGAATTGATGGGTGTGGTGGTAGAAGGAACTTAGCCTCATTTTTATTCAAAATTCCATCAGTTCGGCCTTTATTAATATGTTCCAAAAGTTGTTTCTTGTATTCATCTGTGAGATCAGTTTTTAATCACATATAGTATTTTTCATCAGACAGTATTCTCATCTTACAGTATTCTTATAAAAATCCTCATTATGTCCTTTGTCTGCATTTTTTATTCCTATTCCTCTGTTAGTACTGAGGGATTTAATGGCTTCACGTTGGGGATGAGTGAGGTTTAGAGATGAGCGAGCACTAAAATGCTCGGGTGCTCGTTATTCGAGTCGAACTTTTCCCGATGCTCGGGTGCTCGTTTGGAATAACGAACCCCATTGAAGTCAATGGGAGACTCGAGCATTTTTGCAGGGGACCAAGGCTCTGCCTAGGGAAGGCTGGGTGAAAACCTGGAAACCTCAGAAAATGATGGAAACACCACGGAAATGGACAGGAAACAGCAGGGGCAGCATGCATGGATGTCTCTGAGGCTGCCTAATCCCACTATTACCCCTAATTCTCCTAGTGGGGCATGTGTGGTATCGATTCTTCTCAGTTTAATACCGTATACGTCCCCTATCTTGGGACCCTATATTTCATGGATTTTTCGACCACGGAAAATGAAAAAAAGCTTGCTCTTGCCAGGGGAGTGTCTTTCCTACTGCAGCTAAGGGGACGTGTCCATGCTCTGCCAATCACAGGTCAATAGGCAATTAAAAGAAGAACAAAAAAAACCATCAGTACAATATCAAATACGTCCCCTATCCGGGTAAATTGTTTGGAGAAAGGGCCTGTAGGTGGGGGGCAGGCTGGGGGGAAGGAGGTTGAGCTGGAAGAGCCAGAGGAGTGTCCCCTGGGCTAGCGTGTGTGGTGGTGACAACAGCCGGAATGGATTTGGAAAAACTGTAGCATCAACCGGTACGGTATGTATTCTTCTGAGTTTAATACCGTATACGGCACCTATCTGGAAAAATAGTTTGGAGAGAGAGAAAGAGAGGAAAAAGACATGCAGTATGGAGCAATTACATGGAAACTATTAGATTAGGCAGACGTGGTCCTCTTAATTGCAACCCAGACAAATGAGAGAAATAGAGGAAAATGACGTATTTTTAAAAGTGACGTTCAGTATAGATCAGGGGTGCACAACGTTTTCTGGGTGGGGGCCACATTGTCTGACTGAACCAACGTCAAGGGCCGAAAATAAAATTTAAAGGGGTATTACCAACTGAAATACTGTATTTATGGCAGATTGAACACACAGTGTATACCATTAATGTCTAGTTACAGTTCCAGGAGTCCCATCTAATGGGAGAAATACATGAAAAATGCATGTGAGCAGCCACAAAACATGGACATACATGTCTGTTACCAGATGGATGGGGCCACACAGAATGGTATCAAGGGCCGCATGTGGCCCCCAGGCCACAGGTTGTGCACCCCTGGTATAGATCAAGTGTGGTATGTGTTCTATGTATACTATTCAGTTTAATACCGTATATGGCAGCTATCCGGAAAAATAGTTTGGAGAGAGAGAAAGATAGGACAAAGACGTAAATTGTTTGGAGAGAGGGCCTGTAGGTGGGAGGGCAGGCTGGGGGGAAGGAGGTTGAGCTGGAAGAGCCAGAGGAGTGCCCCTGGGCTAGCGTGTGTGGTGGTGACAACAGCCGGATGTAGTTAGAATGACGACGCAGGACCCCAACTTAAAAATTTAGCATCAACCGGTACAAATGTCAATTATGAGCTCGATCAAGTGTGGCATGACTTTTTAGATGGAGATTGCATGTGGTCACGTAATCCATGGAACCCCATAGTCACCCTTTCTCTGATGTGCTAGCCCAGAACATTCTCTGCCCCAATTCGCAAGACCTTTTGCAGTCCCCGTGTGCTGACAGTGGGGATTTACCAGTGTTGTCTGAGGAGGTGGTGGACAATGGCGAGACACAGGTGTTGGGGGGTGAGGTAGTTGTATGGGAAGCAAGTTACAGTGGGGACTCCTTGGGGGGACTTTCTCATGATGGGACAGATTCAACTTGGGTGGATCAGGCACAGGAACAGATCAATTTTTTTTTTTTGTGTGTTTATTTAACTTTTATTTAGCAAAAATAATCACAGAGATATTTATTCGTTATCTTCGCTGCGCAGTCTGGCGTTGGGGTTCGTCACTTTGATGGCGAGCTGTGCCGCTCTCTCCACAATGGTCTTTAGGTTGTTAGATGGAGACGTTGTGGGCGATTTCTGCACAGAAGGACTTGTTGCTCATCAACAGAACCTCGAGCTCCTTGACATTGTGGACCAGGAATTTGCGGAACCCTGTGGGCAGCATGTGTTTGGTCTTCTTGTTGCTACCGTATCCAATGTTGGGCAATATAGCAACGCAGGTAATATTATTTTGTAATATTGTCTAACCCTGCCCAGGACCACGACCTCTGCCCCCTGCAGTAATTGAATGCCCACGCCCTCGTCCTCGACCCTTAGCCCTGGGGTTCAACATTTTCTGTATATAAGTGTATGATATAAAAAAAATAAAAATAAACGGGCCTGGTGTACTGAAACCCACAAACTTGTTCAGTCTGGTTTAATTAAGTGATGTACAGAAAGTGTCACCTGGACAGAAAATACGGATTGGAGTGAGTGTGCTGAACTGTGACACACAGAAAGGTTACACGCAGCTGTGTGAAATGGATTTGTATCACTGATCTAAAAAAACAAAAAAAAACTAATTTTTTTTAATATATTTTGTTTTCTATATTTTTTTTGTAGTTTTGTTTGTTTGGGAACGTGACGTGCAGGAACTATCGGAGACCTAACTCACACCCTGTTAACGGTGGCTATTTAGACTGCGACCCAAACAAATGTCGCACAGAGATTTTTAGGATCAAGCTATATACGTGACAGGCAGCAAATGACTTGGTTGTATTCAGTGACGTACAGAAAGTGTCACCTGGACAGAATATACGGATTGGAGTGTGTGTGCTGAACTGTGACACACAGAAAGGTTACACGCAGCTGTGTGAAATGGATTTGTATCACTGAGCTAAAACAACAAAAAAACTAATTTTTTTTATATATTTTGTGTTCTATATTTTTTTTTGTAGTTTTGTTTTTTTGGGAACGTGACGTGCAGGAACTATCGGAGACCAAACTCACACCCTACTGACGGCGGCTATTTAGACTGCGACCCAGACAAATGTCGCACAGAGATTTTTGGGATCAAGCTAGACACGTGACAGGCAGCAAAAGACTTGGTTGTATTCAGTGACGTACAGAAAGTGTCACCTGGACAGAAAATAGTGAGTGTACTGAACTGTGACACACAGAATGGTTCCACACTGCTGTGTGCAATGGATTTGTATCACTGAGATATAACATAAAAAAAGGGGGTTATATATGGCGATAGCTGCACTACTAGTGCCAGCCAGCCAAGCCAGGAGACAAAAAAAAATGTCTTCTAGCCCTTAGAAGGGCTGTTGGGTTCTTTGTGGGTGATTCCTGCCTAACAGAGAACTAAATGCAGGCCCTAACACTGTCCCTGAAACGCAGCAGCTCTATCCCTAACGACATCCAGACGGCATCTGAGCCGAGCACCGCGGCCAGTCACTAGTATATTCCAGGGTCACCTGATCAGGCCAGCCAACCCCTGCTATCGACATGTAAGGGCCCCACGTGATGCTGGGTGTACTGCAGAGTCTCCTGGCTTGTGATTGGCTGTGTTTATAGGCGCCAAAAAGTTGCCATTTCCTCGAGCATGGCGAGATACTCGTCCAAGCAGTGAGCACTTACGAGTACCCTAATACTCGAACGAGCACCAAGCTTGGACGAGTATGCTCGCTCATCTCTAGTGAGGTTATATGTTTGAAACCTGCGACTAGAGCCATTTTCAGTGAAGGTTCGTAGATCAGTCATAACCATATTGTAGAAAGATTCGAGGTGTGGGCCCCTACTCTCAATCGGATAGAATGTTGATTTTGGGCGATAGTATGAAGGGATAGGAGCATATTGTAATTCAAACAGTTAAAGAAATTTAGTTAGTTGGTGAACATAATTGTGCTAGGGTTATATATTTCATTATTAGGTGGTCTCCATCTCCTTATAGACATATCTCTTATATCTTATAATCTCTAAACTCCATTAGATGTCACATTTGCTTAAAAATAAAAATGACTCATAATCACTTGATATGTCTGTAGGAAAACAGGAACTTAGCAGAAGTTAATATATGCATATGGAATTTCCCAGATAGATGAAGTAATGTGTATCCCATTGGCTGCCATTATCACTCTTCTGATTTGTTGTTCAATGTATACTTGTATGATTGTGATTGGACATATTAAAATTGATGACAAAGGGGGGTGTGATTACACCATCATGTATTTCTAATAAAATTAGCTCCCTGGGTGTAACCAGGAGAGATCTGCATGATCAGCAATGAGACTGGACGTGCATTTTTTGTGCTGCGGTCGCACCCTCTTACCATGAAGGGGGAAATTTAACATAACTTGAACACCACAGACAACTGAGTATTAAGTCTAATTTGGGACTTATCCTAAATTACATTAACATGTGGTGCCGAAACGGGAAAAATCCATCAGATATCCAAGGGGACGATCGTGGAAGAGCTTTGGTCATTATGGCAACTGGGAACTGCACCTTCAAAATACACAAGTAAGATATTTTTCTTACTTTGTGCCTTCCTACTTTTCATGACCACTGTTCGAGTATTGTCCTTTTCGGAATCTTTGAGATTTTAAAAGAACAGCTCCTTGTCTGTGGTAGGAGTGAATGGAGTGGATGAAACCTAGGTGTATGATTGATGGAGATTGCCTGTGTTTTATAATATGCCGTGATAGAAATTAAGGAACTGGAAAAAAGAGGAAGTTAGAAAATCAAGAGATTTCAATGCTTGCATTTAGTTAGTATTTAAAGAGCCCACCTCTCTGTGAGGTCCACAGGGATCCTGTAGGCCAACCTGTATTTTTGCTTTGTGCATCGTGTGAGCAGGTTGGTGCCCAGTTGGTTACGCTGTGCGTGGTTTAAGCAACTGGGGGTACGTGAATCATTGGATTCGCGTGTGAGTCATTGGATTCACGTGTAGTGTAGTGGGACAACACAAAAGGTGTGTGTGTGTCCGATTGGAGAAGGGACGGGAGGGGCAGTGAGAGATATAAGCAGAATATTCAAAAGAGCAGGCATGTCAAGAGATGAGAAATCTGGAAAGCTAGATGGTTGAAATCTGGAAAGTTCCACAGTGAGAGAAGCAGTGGTTCAAAGGTGGCATAAAGAGAATGATGGAGAAAGAATTGGGAAGGGAACACATATATGTATGTATATATGTTTTTACTTTAAAAAAAAGCAAAGGAAAGAGTTAAACATGAGTGGAGTGAAAAAAGAGGAAGTACTGGCTGCTGCTTTGAGAGGGACTTAAACGGCATTTTCTTTGTCTTCCGTCTCTTGTGGGGTCCCCGATAGTCATAAATGTATCATTTCTGTAGAAGAGGAGGATGAACCGCGAAGAATCAGATTCTTATCAGAATCTGATTATTTGATAACATAGAATTGCAGTAGTTCCCATTTCAGATATTGTTTTGGCAGATGTGGTAGTATTTGAAAGAAGATGTGTCAGTATATACTGCTGCCATTAGTGATTAGGAAAAAACCCTATCTTTAAAGGGAAAAAAATTAAGTGTTTATTAAGTTTTATTAAGTTTAAGTTTCAAAACTTTTGGTTTGCTTGAGTATGCTTGGCTTCTTTCCCAGACTTTGCGGTTCGTGAAGAAAGAGGAAGTATGGATAATGTCTGTTTCTTTTGAAAGTAGATTTTCTATAAGAATTTAAGGTTAAGGTATCGATAATAATATCCAGGAAAGGAAAAAATTAGAATTGAGTCAAAAGAAAATCCACGTAGTAAAAAATGAGCTCATTCTTACATTTGATATTATGTGCACATTATTTTTCATTTTGTTTGTTTGCAAACTAAAGATTTTGTGAGTTTTATTTTACAGCCCGAATTAATGGACGTCAAGGAAGCCTGTTGTTTTTCCCAAATGTTTAATTTGGTGGGGATTGTGCCTAATCTGTTTTTTAGGAGTGAAGAAAAAGACCAAGAAATCCTAATATATTCGGCAGATCTGCATAAAATATCATTTTCATTGATTCATTGCATGGAGTCATGCATATATTTTTTTGAGTTTTTATTGGAGCTCCAGTGCATACTGTATTTGTTTGTGTGTGAAGTGTGTGATGGGCCCTTGTCTGTCTTTGTTCGTAATCATTATATGTTTCATGTTAAACATCTAGCTAGAAATGATCAAAAAGGAGAAGTTACATTTTGCCAAACGACAAAGGGTGTGGTGACAGTGACGTAGAATTATATTATACAGAGACAGCCTCTTGTGTTCCTCCCTAAACACGTATAGTGTGATATGTCATTAGAGTTGGAGAAAGAAAAAAAATGAAATTGGTTCATTTAATTTTAACAAGTCGTATAAGCGTGCAAGTGGGAAAAATTAAGACAATAAGATTGGTTTGTTTTAATAACGTTATTAATATGTGGTATTCAGACAAGTGTGTTTATAAGAGGTCTGTAAGCAAAATCATCAAATAAGTATAATAATATGTGGTAAAATCAAATGGAATGTCTGAAGTAACTGTGTCACCAAGTATTTCATCTGTCAATGAAAACTAGATGATAGATAAGGTTTTCCGATCGGTTTTTATTTTCTGATTATTTTGTTTTATTTTCTGAACATGATGGGAGCATTTGATTTGTTTAAAAAAAAAAAAAGTAACAGCATTTGAAAAGTATTAAGAGAATTGTTTTATGATAGTCACGTGGGCTATGAACACAGAGATCTGGAGGAGATAAAACACTTTGAGCATCTTGAGTTTACAGAAGATTTTCAGCATTTTGATAGGAGGTTGAGTTACCAGACTACATAAAGTTTTAGATGTCATATGAACTACGGAGCAAGTACATTCAGATCTGATTCATAACTTTGTCAAATATTGAGTTTTCTCTCATAGATGGTATAGATGGATCACACAGAAGACAAGATATGCTGCCAGTGCCTAAACTGATGTTGTCACCTAAATACCACTCCCTTCTGTAATGTGAGTACAGGAGGTAGAGCTGAAGGCACTCACTGAGGCCGGTAAGATGGTTGTGGTCAGATAACTAATATTTATATAGAGTTCATATATGCCTTTGGTATCTTCCATGATTATGGTCTGATCTGGGGGAGCAGAGGTTTTGTTGGATCCATGGGAAACCCATGAAGAGTGCTGAGTGTCTGAGAGTTGTTTTATGCCCTGATGCTGTCCAGAAGAAGAAAAAAAGACAACAAGTTGGGAGATTAAACTGCTATAACTGCAGACCTCCAGCCAATACCTGAAGCCAACCTAAGGTTTACGTGACTCGGCCAACCCAAATGCACTCTGCCTTCTCAATGCACTCTGCCCGTTGATGATGAATTCAGCACATGGGTTGATGTATGTGTCAGGAGGAGAGATGGTGGGAATTCCAGGGATCCAGCAGCGCTACCACCAGGTTTGTCCAAGGTTACATGTGGGCCTGTAATAATGTTGGAAGAACTTTGAGAGTTCCAGAAAGGCATATACCTAGGCCATCTTGCCTATTTCAGAGATTGCAGATGGACTGCATTAAGTTTCCAAAGGTGGGGCAGCATGAATATGTCCTTGTCTATGTTGATCTATTTTTCAGGAAACACCTGGTCTGTAGTAAAAGCAAGAGTAAAAGAAGATACTAGCTGAGGTAGTAAGTAGAGAAATACTGGATGTAGAACAAGCCTTTTGACTTTCCTAAAAAACACTTTTTGTCTTTCCTAAAGTGGTAGGAGCCCTTACAGGTCAGCTCTGACTGTTGAACATAAACATGTGTGTAATTCCTTTTCAGATCTGGACTCAAAGACTAGTACCTAGTTCATATAAAGGGAAGGTTTGGATCCCAGATTTGATGGTCCCTAATGAGTGCTGTGTTCACCATTCACATTGGTGAAGCCAAACATATTTACATTGATAATATACTTAATGCTTATGAAGTTTGCAAAATGATGAGAGATTATAGAATTAGCAAATAATCCACACAGTGAGAGGAAAGGTGGTGTGGACTCACTTGGATATTGTTTAATCAGGATTGGATTATTGAGTAAAGTCTGAGTATTACATCTTTGCCCCATTATGTTCATTATGTTCTAATTTGTGTCCTAACTTCACTAACCAAGGTTTAAGCAGATTTAAAAAAAAAACTGGCTGGTCTATAACATACTGAAAGAATAGCAACCCACTTGGCAAGTATCGAGCAATCGAAAAATGATGATGGTATGTGGTATGTGAAACGGATGCATATAGATGGCTGCCACCTCACCGCTCAGTGGTCTGTGCCTTAGCTAATCATCCCTGAGTTTGAAGAAAGAAAAGAGGTCCTTTACAGGTTCCATTACAACGTGTACCGGAGCAGATTTTATTAAGAAAGAGAAAAAGATCATACTATGCACATGTCATGATAAGGATCGTATGGTTTGGGTGGCTGCTGAAGTGGAGTATACTAAGAGGTTAAGGGAGATTTATAGAGCCACTAATTCTAAGAAAGAATTGTCCATTGATTAGACTGATTTGCTGTGTTGACTGAACCCAATTAACTGATTTAGTTAAGTAAAATGATAGGTTGATGGTTGATGCTCTCTTTGTAAAAGGATACTAAATTTGTTGTTTCTGATTAAATTGGCAGTAAGGTCAGAAAGAAGATATTATCATCATCACCTGACTTTAATAATAACCTGTATACTGAATGTGAATCATGGAGAATCTACAAGAGAGGAATATACATATATACATCAATCCAGCCTGCGAATACTAAACCTGACGATTCAGATGAGAACTAAGACATCGTAGACATGACAACTTTGAACTCTGATGATTATTGGACATTTTGCCTCGCTTCTGATTGTGCCCCTGTGCTGTGCAGGGAATAACGTGGAATAACTTAAAGGAAAATGCAGGGAAAAATGCTGAGTGTCCAGTGGAGTCTACCATAGATGATGAATGGCTTATCAGCCCTGATCTGGGGAATCCAGTCAGAATGTAGTCATTGGGGGAGTCCTCTGGATACCTAAGCAGGCTGTGTTCAAGAGGAGGAAGACACTTATTTACTTGTGTCTCCTTCTCCATCCCATCAGAGAATGAACAGATATAGGATCTGCATTGATGACATGGGGTCTGTCCTGATCGATACACCTCAGATTAATGGATGGCCCATAGGCCCTGGTTTGAACAGAATATAGTCAATTGGGAAACTCTCTTTGGACTATTAGCAAATTGTATTCAAGAGGAGGAAACTGTTAAAGAAATTTAGTTAGTTGGTGAACACAATTGTGCTAGGGTTGTATATTTCATTATTAGGTGGTCTCCATCTCCTTATAGACAGACATATCTCTTATATCTTATAATCTCTAAGCTCCATTAGATGTCACATATGCTTAAAAATAAAAATGACTCATAATCACTTGATATGTCTGTAGGAAAAAAGAAACTTAGCAGAAATTAATATATGCATATGGAATTTCCCAGATAGATAAGTAATGTGTATCCCATTGGCTGCCATTATCACTCTTCTGATTTGTTGTTCAATGTATACTTGTATGATTGTGATTGGACTTTTTAAAATTGATGACAAAGGGGTGTGTGATTACACCATCATGTATTTCTAATAAAATTAGCTCCCTGGGTGTAACCAGGAGAGATCTGCATGATCAGCAATGAGACTGGACGTGCATTTCTTGTGCTGCGGCCGCACCCTCTTACCATGAAGGGGGAAATTTAAAATAATTTGAACACCACAGACAACTGAGTATTAAGTCTAATTTGGGACTTATCCTAAATTACATTAACAATCACTGAGCTAAAACAACAAAAAAACTAATTTTTTTTATATATTTTGTTTTGGATTTTTGTTTTTTTTTTAACGTGACGTGCAGAAACTATCGTAGAGCTAACTGACACCCTACTGACGGTGGCTATTTAGACTGCGACCCAGACAAATGTCGCACAGAGATTTTTGGGATCAAGCTAGACACGTGACAGGCAGCAAAAGACTTGGTTGTATTCAGTGACGTACAGAAAGTGTCACCTGGACAGAAAATAGTGAGTGTACTGAACTGTGACACACAGAATGGTTCCACACTGCTGTGTGCAATGGATTTGTATCACTGAGATATAACATAAAAAAGGGGGTTATATATGGCGATAGCTGCACTACTAGTGCCAGCCAGCCAAGCCAGGAGACAAAAAAAAAATGTCTTCTAGCCCTTAGAAGGGCTGTTGGGTTCTTTGTGGGTGATTCCTGCTTAACAGAGAACTAAATGCAGGCCCTAACACTGTCCCTGAAACGCAGTAGCTCTATCCCTAACGACATCCAGATGGCATCTGAGCCGAGCACCGCGGCCAGTCACTAGTATATTCCAGGGTCACCTGATCAGGCCAGCCAACCCCTGCTATCGACATGTAAGGGCCCCACGTGATGCTGGGTGTACCGCAGAGTCTCCTGGCTTGTGATTGGCTGTGTTTATAGGCGCCAAAAAAGCACGAGGCGGAAGTTGCCATTTCCTCGAGCATGGCGAGATACTCGTCCGAGCAGCGAGCACTTACGAGTACCCTAATACTCGAATGAGCACCAAGCTTGGACGAGTATGCTCGCTCATCTCTAGTGAGGTTATATGTTTGAAACCTGCGACTAGAGCTATTTTCAGTGAAGGTTCGTAGATCAGTCATTACCATATTGTAGAAAGATTCGAGGTGTGGGCCCCTACTCTCAATCGGATAGAATGTTGATTTTGGGCGATAGTATGAAGGGATAGGAGCGTATTGTAATTCAAACAGTAAATTCTCAATATCGCCAGGGTCATTGTCGCAGGACAAGTTAACATTGGTACTTGATTGGAAGGTTAATGTCTGGGGATGCTTGCGGGCAAAATATCTTTGTAGGGTAAGCTTCCTAATGTACTGATTTATGTCTACAAATAATTAAAAAAGGTCAGGTCTATTGGAGGGGCAGAAGGAGAGTCCCTTAGATAGTTTTTCAATTTCATTTTTGTTAAGGATATGGTCGGATAAGTTATAAATACCTTTGTTCTTTAAAGTAGCTGGATACTGGAGAAAGCAGTTTATGATGGGACCCTGCCCTGAGATGGGGATAGAAGATTCAAGGGTGAATGGTCTACTAGATTGGGAGGTAAGGCTAAAAAATGGTCTGGGCTAGAGGAACTAGAGCTGTAAACTGATACATTGGGGAACGATGGTGTAGGAGATGACATATTTCTTTGATTCACTATCGTGGGTGATGGCGGAGGGTTAGGACATAGGTTGGTTGGTGAAGAGATGGAGTAGTTCAGAGGTTTCTCAGCAATAGAATTGCCCCTAGTTGTATTATCTATGGATTTATTGGATAAATTGGATGAGACTGTGGAGTTCTTATGAGATTTAGAGGTTTGTGATTTAGACGGTGATGGAGATGATATATTATTCATTGGATTGAGTGGAGTATAGTGTGTGTTCGAGATTTTCATAGTGTTACTATTGACAAAGTGAGCCCCTGCTCGAGGTGCTAAATCGGAGCCTTTCCCTAGATTCGGTGCATGACTGCAATAAAAAGTTCTACCCTTGATTAAACCTGTTTGGTTTCGAGGGGTTCTTGCTTTTGAAGTGGATGGATGATAAGAATTTTGCCCTGAAATTGGGGGCTTAGCATGCACACCATGGAAAGAGGTGTTAGTCATATTTGGTCGACCTCTGTCTTTACGATGGAGTTTGTATTCCCATGGTCTAATGTTATGTGTTTGATAATCTGTCAAATCTCTTAATTTTTTTACTTTTTTGAAAACCATTCGTTTTTTCAATAGGAACAGGGTCATGTGACACATCAAACTTATTGAGAATTTCACAAGAAAAACAATGGTGTGCTTGGTTTTAACGTAACTTTATTCTTTCATGAGTTATTTACAAGTTTTAGTGTCTGATGTCTTTGATCCAAACGTCCTCTCTACCTGTGCTCCTTTGAATTTACCCCCCACATCATTTCCCACTGTAATATCCCCTGAACTCAGGCTAATCTCCACTAGTCCTCTATCACCTTCTACATCTGATGATTAAGAAGAAGATTCTCTTATCACGGTTTATGCCCATTCCCCACTCAACTGTCCATCCACTGTTTGCCCTGCTGAAACACGACTTGCACAGACTCCAGATTGTAACACTATTGATCCAGTTAATAATACATTTGATACTCTCACTGGTCCCTCATCTTCTTTTTTAGCCCTCCCTCCTGTTCTCAACCCTACAACAATTTATCCAATCCTCAAAAGTCCAGGCACGGTGGCTATCACGAACTAGTTCCACCCACTAGGTCCGAGGGCAAACAAAATAAAAAATTTAGAAGAGGATGTAGGGGGGGGGCAGATCAAAAAGAAAAATATAAAAACGTAATCAACGACAATTCAATGACCAAAATGAGATAAAAATTTTTAACCTCTCGTCTTATAAATTAAATCCACATGAAATTTCAGTCCTCTCTAATGGTTTAACTTTTTGCCTAACTTCAAAGTCTAATGGCTTTGACTTATTCTTGGATCTTCATAGATTTGTTAGAAAGCTTACATTAAAACGTCATTTCAGCATATTGGGCAATAATTCTGCGAGAAAGGATTTCAATACACAGGTTAGAGAATCCACTATTTCAGCAAATTTTATATCCACTGACCTCAAGCCTCGTTCTAATTTTTATCCTACTCACCATACAGGCAATTTTATCGAAACTTTCTATGATTTGGTTCTGGAGATTTTCGTACAATCCACCAGAAACCGATCATTAAACACAATCTGAGTTCAAATGAACGTACTGCCATCAAGCAATTACAAGGTAACAACAATCTTATCATTAGAAGTGCAGACAAGGGAGGAGCAGTTGTACTGCAGGGTAGACTAGATTATATCAACGAGGCAATGCGCATTTTATCAGACACTAACTATTATAAAACCCTTGAGTCATACCCTTTGATAGAACATAAACTAGCCCTGAAGAATTTGATTGAATCAGCTTCTCACATCCTGAATAAAAAAGAATATTTATTAATACCTGATCCTGAAATAGCCATTTTTTATCATCTTCCTAAGATTCACAAAAACACCACACATCCACCTGGACGTCCTATTATATCTGGCATTTCATCTTTGACCTGCAATCTCTCACATTATATAGATATTTTTTTACAAAAATATGTCTTACAATTATCCTCATACCTCCGAGATTCCACTTCATTAATTCAACTACTAAACAATATCTAATGGAAAGAAACTTACCACTGGTTGACATTAGACGTTTCAGCACTTTATTCAAATATTGAACACAATTTAGGCTTAACCTGCATCAAACGATATCTAGACATTGATCCCTCTATGCCTGAGGAACAGAGATCTTTTATCCTTGAATGTATACAGTTTATTTTAACTCATAATACTTTTAAATTTAAAGATACGTTTTATTTACAAGTCAAGGGGACCGCTATGGGTACACGTTTCGCGCCAAGTTTTGCCAATTTGTTTATGGCCGCTTTTGAGGATGATATGATATATAAATCCCATTATAACGACAATATCATTCTTTTCCGTCGTTATATTGATGATCTGATTTTTATTTGGCATGGAGATACTGCCTCGATTGAGGATTTTATTCAATATCTGAACAATAATTCTTGGGGAATCTCCTTCTCGGGCACACATGATCCTGTCCAAGCTGAGTTCCTTGATCTGGAATTAAGTAGTTCAAAAGGTAAAATCGTTACCAAAACTTTTTTTTTTAAAAAGTGGATGCAAATAGCTACCTAGATTACACGAGCCAACATTATAAGAAATGGAGGATAAATATTCCTTTTGGCCAGTTTAAACGCATTAGACGTAATTGCACTAATGATGAAGATTTTATATCACAAAGCCAAACAATACAAAATAGATTCTTACAGAAAGGATTCCCTCCTGCGATCATAAAAGCAGCTTTTAATAAAGCGTTTGCCCTAACACAATCAGATTGTCTTTTTGGTGAGGCAAGTTCAAGGGCAAAACCCATCGCCATGGGGAATTTTGACACTAATTTTATCACCACTTTTAATAAAGATCACGATACAATACGCAATATTTTATCCAATCATTGGTTTATCCTCAAGAGGGACCCCTACCTTAGTAAAATCCTACCGGACAGACCCTCTATGACCTTTAGAAGGTCCCAGACTTTGAAAAATCTCCTGGCACCGAGTAAATTGAAGCAACCCCCGAAAAAAACTAGGAATTTTTTGACAACACAAGGTAGCCACATTTGTTTTCAACCAAAATGTTTATGTTGTAGCACTATACGCACTATTAGTTCATTTCAGGGTCCTAAAGGGGAGACTTTTCATATTAAAGGAGACCTGCATTGTGGTTCCAGCAATGTAATTTACCTTCTTGAATGTCCCTGTGGTTTGCGTTATGTTGGTCGCACTATACAAACCCTACGAAATAGAATCAATAAGCACAGATCCAATGTAAAAAAACTATGCAACATAGTGTATCTAGACACGCAACTGAACACCACCAAGGATCTTTTCAGGGATTTACCATTACCCCAATAGAACAAGTCTCCGCGAATGGTTCCAGTACACTACAGACGCTTCGGAGACGCGAAATGTACTGGATATATAGATTCAACTGTTTGAATCCCTTTGGCCTAAATGAGGCCTTTGAAATTAATCTGTGAAAATCATCTCAGATGGTGTCCTGCATTTTTTATATGTATATCAGCTCATAATTTTATATTTTTTATATATTTTTTTTAATATATAATTCTTAGCATTATTATTGTTCATTATTGTCACTTTTTATATTGCATATTTTTTGTGTTGTCTCTATCATATATTTAGTTCATCATTTGTTTACTATTTGTCACTTTCCTTCTGCTCAGACAAGAAGGTGGTCGCTTTCATGGCAGCGATCATTACTTTATTCCTCCCGATTGGCCCTCCATCGGCTAGTGAAAGCTCTCGCTAAGAGCTCTCCGTCTCCTTCCTGTAACAGCGTCCTTGTTGCTAGGAGACTTATTTTCATTACGTGACCAGAGGTTCCGGCCACGTGACCGCAACTTTGGTCATGTGATCCCGTTTATGAAAACGCTCTATTCACACTTTAAGGTGTGCGGTGATCACGTGACCGCAATTCTGGTCATGTGAACACCTGCATACTCGCAGCGATTCCTTTTTATACATATAATATTCCTTATAATCAGAATATCTTGGTTTTATCCACTAGAATCACCAATGGTTATTATATGTTGGCTTGTGGCATACATTCCCTTTGCTTTTTGTGTATAGCAACTCATGTTGTTTTATATATTTAATTATGCTAATTTCCCTTGTTCCACCCTAATCCCCTCCCCTCCACCCCCCTTATTTTTTGGCGGTTTTTTTTGGTATTTATTGGTGATTTGTATACATCGAAACATATAGCATTTTATCTTTGTACCTGAAGAAGGGGTTCTGTTACCCCGAAACGCGTTGTACTTACTACTTATTATTATTAATAAAAAGAAAAAAAAATGTAAAGAAACTCTACTCATCTACGACTGGTTCTTTGCGCCGTGGGATCTACCTGTTCCTGTATATGGCTTTTCTTCATCTTCTGTGGGGAATCCAGGCACCCTGTGTCAGAAGCTGATCATACCGATCCCTGGCTGCATACCACCAAATTAAAGGGAGTTTATTCTCCTACGGACAAGCTTTCAATAGTGTTGTGCCTAATTTAAAGCACAACCTTATAAGGTGAGCCTCCATTTGTGAGTGACTTAATACTTTCTTTCCATTACGTTATTACCCTATGGTGCGCTTTTCTCTCCTGTGTTTCATAGAAATACGTCGCCTGTAAAAAGATTTACAAGTTTCTGACCACTTATAAAATGTGTTCAAAGTGCAGCCCATTGTGTTGGATTGTCAATGGAACCCTCTTCTCCCACTCTTCACACACCGCAGAAGAAATGCTAACATAGGCTTTCAGTATTCGTAGTTTCAGGTGCTGCACATCTCGTATCTTCACAGCAGAGACAATTGCCTTCAGATGACCCCAAAGATAAAAGTCTAAGGGGGTCAGATCGGGAGACTTTGGGGGCCATTCAACTGGCTCACGATGACCAATCCACTTTCCAGGAAACTGTTAATCTAGGAATGCTCGGACCTGACACCCATAATGTGGTGGTGCACCATCTTGCTGGAAAAACTCAGGGAACGAGCCAGCTTCAGTGCATAAAGAGGGAAACACATCATGTAGCAGTTGAATGGCCCCAAGGTCTCCCGATCTGACCCCTTAGACTTTTATCTTTGGGGTCATCTGAAGGCAATTGTCTATGCTGTGAAGATACAAGATGGGCAGCACCTGAAACTATGGATACTGGAAGCCTGTACTAGCATTTCTTCTGGGGTGTTGCTATCAGTGTGTGAAGAGTGGGAGAATAGGGTTGCATTGACAATCCAACACAATGTGCAGCACTGTGAACACATTTTATAAGTGGTCAGAAACTTGTAAATAACTCATGAAAGAATAAAGTTACGTTAAAACCAAGCACACGATTGTTTTTCTTGTGAAATTCTCAATAAGTTTGATGTGTCACATGACCCTCTTCCCATTGAAAAAACTAAAGTTGGATCCAAAATAGCCGACTACAAAAAGGCCGCCATGGTCACCACCTATCTTGAAAAGTTTCTCCCCTCCCATATACTAATGTGCCACAAACAGGAAGTTAATATCACCAACCATTCGCATTTTATTTAGGTGTATCCATATAAATGGCCCGCCCTGTACACGTTGTCTAAGGAATACTCCTTCTTATTATAGTGAGCCCATGGTATGCTGAGTACACATGTACAGTATTGGAGGCAAGGTGATGCCCCTCTAGGTTGCTGAGCAAGATATTCAAATTAGTTTTCCTAAACCTATCTGGTGCCAGCAGATGTTAGACATTATAATTTGCATATATTTTACCCAAAAAATTCTGTTGTGTGTGGTACAGTAGCCGCAGTCTAGAAAATATGTTTTTTCTCTCAGTTATATATACTATATAAATTATATAGTTATATATATTATGTAGTCCAGTGAAAAATTGAGTGGTGTGCAGTACAATAGTCGCAGTCTAAAGACTCCATTTTTTCTCAGTTATATATACTACAGTGCAGTGAACAATTCTGTTGTGTGCGATACTGTAGCCGGAGTCTAGAAAATACGTTTTTTCTCTCAGTTATATATACTACAGTGCACTGAAAAATTATGTTGTGTGCGGTACAGTAGTCGCAGTCTAGAAAATATGTTTTTTCTCTCAGTTATATATACTAAAGTACAGTGAAAAATTCTGTTGTGTGCGGTACAGTAACCGGAGTCTAAAGACTACATTATTTCTCTCAGTTATATATACCACAGTGCAGTGAACAATTCTGTCATGTGCGGTACAGTAGCCGGAGTCTAAAGACTACGTTATTTCTCTCAGTTATATATAATACAGTGCAGTGAAAAATTCTGTCATGTGCGGTATAGTAGACGCAGTCTAAATACTACATTTATTCTCTCAGTTATATATACTACAGTGCAGTGAACAATTTTGTCGTGTGCGGTACTGCAGCCGGAGTCTATAAAATACGTTTTTTCTCTCAGTTATATATACTACAGTGCAGTAAAAAATTCTGTCGTGTGCGGTACAGTAGCCGCAGTCTAGAAAATACGTTTTTTCTCTTAGTTATATATACTACAGTCCAGTGAAAAATTGAGTGGTGTTTAGTACAATAGCCACAGTCTAAAGACTAAGTTTTCTCTCCCAGTTATACATACTATAGTGCAGTGAACAATTCTGTCATGTGCGGTACAGTAGCTGGAGTCTAGAAAATATGTTTTTTCTCTCAGTTATATATACTACAGTGCAGTGAAAAATTATGTCGCATGCGGTACAGTAGCCGGAGTCTAAAGACTACGTTCTTTCTCACAGTTATATATACTACAGTGCAGTGAAAAATTTTGTTGTGTGCGGACAGAAGCCATAGTCTAAAGACTACATTTTTTCTCCCAGTTATATCTACTACAGTGCAGTGAAAAATGTTGTTGTGTGCGGTATAGTAGCCTCAGTCTAAAGACTTTGTTTTTTCTCTCAGTTATATATACTACAGTGCAGTGAACAATTCTGTCGTGTGCGGTACAGTAGCCTCAGTCTAGAAAATAAGTTTTTTCTTTCAGTTATATATACTACAGTTCAGTGAAAAATTGAGTGGTGTGCGGTACAATAGCCACAGTCTAAAGACTCCATTTTTTCTCTCAGTTATATATACTACAGTGCAGTGAACAATACTGTCATGTGCGGTACTGTAGCCAAAGTCTAAAGACTACATTTTTTTCTCCCAGTTATATCTACTACAGTGCAGTGAAAAGTTCTGTTGTGTTTGGCACAGTAGCCGCAGTCTAAACATTACGTTTTTTCAGTTATATGTACTACAGTGCAGTGAAAAATTCTGTCGTGTGCGGAACAGTAGCCAGAGTCTAGAAAATATGTTTTTTTCTCTCAGTTATATATAATACAGTGCAGTGAAAAATTCTGTCGTGTGCGGTACAGTAACCGCAGTCTAGAAAATAAGTTTTTTCTCTCAGTTATATATACTACAGTTCAGTGAAAAATTGAGTGGTGTGCAGTACAATACCCATAATAGACTACGGTTGTTTCTCTGTTTATATAT
>ONZH01021070.1:0-26693 GCA_900303285.1 Rhinella marina
TTTCTGGATCAAGCGGTAGATGATATTTGGTAGCAAATGACTTGGTTGTATTGTGTGACGTACAGAAAGTGTCACCTGGACAGTATATACGGATGGAGCGAATGTGTTGAACTGTGACACACAGAAAGGTTACACCGGCAGCTGAGTAAAATGGATTTGTATCACTGAGCTAAAACAACTGAAATAATAATTTTTTTTTTTATATTTGTTTTTTTTATATTTTTTTTACAATTTGTTTTTTTGGGAACGTAACGTGCAGGAACTATGGTAGGACTGACTGACACCCCTGTTAACGGTGGCTATTTAGTCTGCGACCCAGAGAAATGTCGCACAGAGAGTTTTCTGGATCAAGCGGTAGATGATATTGGTAGCAAATGACTTGGTTGTATTGGTGTGACGTACAGAAAGTGTCACCTGGACAGTATATACGGATGGGAGCGAATGTGCTGAACTGTGACACACAGAAAGGTTACACAAAGCTGAGTAAATGGATTTGTATCACGGAGCTAAACAACTGAAAAAAAATTTTTTTTTTTATATTTGTTTTTTTATATTTTTTTTTACAATTTTTGTTTTTTTTGGGAACGTAACGTGCAGGAACTATGGTAGGACTGACTGACACCCTGTTAACGGTGGCTATTTAGTCTGCGACCCAGAGAAATGTCGCACAGAGAGTTTTTCTGGATCAAGCGGTAGATGATATTGGTAGCAAATGACTTGGTTGTATTGTGTGACGTACAGAAAGTGTCACCTGGACAGTATATACGGATGGGAGCGAATGTGTTGAACTGTGACACACAGAAAGGTTACACGCAGCTGAGTAAAATGGATTTGTATCAACTGAGCTAAAAACAACTGAAATAATAATTTTTTTTTTTAATATTTGTTTTTTATATTTTTTTTACAATTTTGTTTTTTTGGGAACGTAACGTTGCAGGAACTATGGTAGGGACTTGAACTGGAAACACCTGTTAACGGTGGCTATTAGTCTGCGACCCAGAGAAATGTCGCACAGAGAGTTTTCTGGATCAAGCGGTAGATGATATTGGTAGCAAATGACTTGGTTGTATTGTGTGACGTACAGAAAGTGTCACCTGGACAGTATATACGGATGGGAGCGAATGTGCTGAACTGTGACACACAAGAAAGGTTACACAAAGCTGAGTTAAATGGATTTGTATCACTGAGCTAAAACAACTGAAAAATTTTTTTTTTCTATATAATTTGTTTTTTTATATTTTTTTTACAATTTTTGTTTTTTTTGGGAACGTAACGTGCAGGAACTATGGTAGGACTGACTGACACCCTGTTAACAGTGCTATTTAGTCTGCGACCCAGACAAATGTCACACAGAGAATTTTCTGGATCAAGCGGTAGATTGATATTGGTAGCAAAATGACCTTGGTTGTATGTGTGACGTACAGACAGTGTCACCTGGAACAGTATATACCGTTTGGAGTGAGTATGCTGAACTGCGTCACACAGAAAGGTTACACGCAGCTGAGTAAAATGGATTTGTATCACTGAGCTAAAACAACTGAAATAATAATTTTTTTATATTTGTTTTTTTATATTTTTTTTACAATTTTGTTTTTTTGGGAACGTAACGTGCAGGAACTATGGTAGGACTGACTGACACCCTGTTAACGGTGGCTATTTAGTCTATGACCCAGAGAAATGTCGCACAGAGAGTTTTCTGGATCAAGCAGTAGATGATATTGGTAGCAAATGACTTGGTTGTATTGTGTGACGTACAGAAAGTGTCACCTGGACAGTATATACGGATGGGAGCGAATGTGCTGAACTGTGACACACAGAAAGGTTACACAAAGCTGAGTAAAATGGATTTGTATCACTAAGCTAAAACAACTGAAAAAATATTTTTTTTTTTTATATTTTGTTTTTTTGGGAACGTGACGTGCAGGAAATATGGTAGAACTGACTGACACCCTGTTAACGGTGGCTATTTAGTCTGTGACCTAGACAAATGTCACACAGAGAATTTTCTGGATCAAGCGGTAGATGATATTGGTAGCAAATGACTTGGTTGTTATTGTGTGACGTACAGAAAGTGGTCACCTGGACAGTATTATACGGATGGGAGCGAATGTGCTGAACTGTGACACACAGAAAGGTTACACACAGCTGAGTAAAATGGATTTGTATCACTGAGCTAAAACAACTGAAATAATAATTTTTTTTTTATATTTTGTTTTTTTGGGAACGTGACGTGCAGGAAATATGGTAGAACTGACTGACACCCTGTTAACGGTGGCTATTTAGTCTGTGACCCAGACAAATGTCACACAGAGAATTTTCTGGATCAAGCGGTAGATGATATTGGTAGCAAATGACTTGGTTGTATTGTGTGACGTACAGAAAGTGTCACCTGGACAGTATATATGGATTGGAGTGAGTCAGTGCTGAACTGTGACACACAGAATGGTTCCACAGTGCTGTGTGCAATGGATTTGTATCACTGAGATAGAACAAAAAAAAAAAAAAACAGGGTTAGATATGGCGATAGCTGCACTACTAGTGCCAGCCAGCCAAGTGACAAAAAAAAAATAAATAAAATGTCTCTAGCCCTTAGAAGGGCTGTTGGGTTCTTTGTGGGTGATCCCTGCCTAACTGAGAACTAAATTCAGGCCCCTAACACTGTCCCTGAAAGGCAGCAGCTCTATCCCTAACGATATCCAGACGGCATCTGAGACGAGCACCGCGGCCAGTCGGTTGTATATTCCAGGGTCACCTGATCAGGCCAGCCAACCCCTGCTATCGACATGTAAGGGCCCCACGTGATGCTGGGTGGTACGCAGAGTCTCCTGGCTTGTGATTGGCTGTGTTTTTAGGCGCCAAAAAAGTATGATGCGGAAGTTTCCATTTCCTCGAGCATGGCGAGATACTCGTCCGAGCATCGAGCAGTTACGAGTACCCTAATGCTCGAACGAGCACCAAGCTCGGACGAGCATGTTCGCTCATCTCTAGTAAAAACTGATCAGTTTAGGACCGTTTGTGAGAGCCTGTGATGGATCTCACAAACGGATCCTGCAAACACAAGTGTGAAAGTAGCCTTACAATTTTGCAATACATACTGTATATTTTAAACATTTACCCTCAAATGTTGTCTACACCTAACCTAAGTACTGACTGACTTTATCTACGTACTTTAAATGCCTCCTGTTTAATTCCTTTGCGTCCAAGTCTATTCTTGCTGACATCAAGGAAGTTCAGTGAGTTTGGCAGTTCTGGAAGCTGTCTTATCCTGTTATCCAAAAGTGAGAGCTCATTAAGCTGTGCCAAGCCCCTAAATGCATCTTCATCGATTTCTGATACAATGTTTGATGTCAGATCAATCTTCTGTAATTTATCTGAAAGAAGCAAAGCACTCATGGTTATTACTGTATTAAAAAGCAAGCAACTTCTGTGCAGGGCTTCATAAATTTAAATTACATTCATAACATACAGTCCAATCAAAATGATAGATCATAATGTAATTACTATACTAATTAGCAGCAATGTTTTTCTTAACAGTGTCTTAAACTGCTCATTTTTGTAAACCTCCAGTATACTCAAGCAAAGCTCATTAAAGCTAAGGCCTCATGTAGACTATTTTGTAGTAAGACTTTTTTCTATAAAGTAATCAACATCTAGGAGTTTATCTAGGATTTTAATACTGATGGCCTATCCTCAGGGGTTAGCAACTCCATCTACCATGCAATGGATGGTTCTGTGTAGTTCAGGCGCTGGTGCTACAAAGTAATAGTTGATCATGGGGGTGAGAGGTGTTGGACCCCCCAGCCTTCTGATATTGATGGCCTATTCTGAGGATAGGTCATCATTATTAAAATCCTGAACAACCCCTTTAAAGTCCATGGAGGGAAATGGCTACTACTTTATTAATTGCTCAGAAATCCCATTATGTAGACAGTTAAAAAAAAGAAAAAGAAAAGACGCACTTGACTTCAGAGCCTCTGGAATTCTGGGGAGAATGTATGTAAATGATCTCTTAACAAGCTCAGCCTCTAATGCTATCAGATGTAAGGCAGCTATTCTATAAGTCAATGTTAGATGTTTTAAAAGGCCTGGCCTATAAGACTACTAACACTGTGTGCTGGTAGCATTAGAGACAGAGCTCATTTGCCTAAAGCTAGCCATACTCTTTACACTGCTAGCCGAAAGCTCATCTGGCTGACAGCTATCATGGTGTATATATACGGATGATACCCTGCTGCAATGGTTGGGATCAGAGCAAGCTCTGATCTGAGCCATTGAACTCTTTGGATTAATAGTGACCCCAACATCCAAGCTGTTAAATAGAGGGAGGGAACCGTTTTTTTATTCTGTCAGCACCCCTGTGATGCAATCACAATCTAAGCCCTAATTAATGCCATAGTTATGCCATCTTTGTACTCTTAGTATGCCCTATCAGAGGCAAGGCCTAATAGGATGCCTGTTAGTGTTCCACTGACAGACAAAATATACTGTACTACAGTGTATAATATCAGCAATTTAAAAATGTAAAAAAGAGTTAAACAAAATAATAAAAAACTATCTTAAAAAAAGCTTTATTAATTGTCTCAATATATAACACCAAACTGCTCACATAATATACAATATGCATGATCTAATCCACAGTGAACACCATGACAAAACTGAAAAAAACAACCCCAGAACTTCTGAATTTTTGTTCATCCTACCAAAACGTGTACCCCAAAATGGTACAAGTTGAAACTGAAATTGGCTTTGCAAATAACAAGTTCCCAAACTGTTTCCTGGATCTTGAATGCAGCAACACCGTTTTTTAAAGTATTTTTATATGCAAAAGCATAATGAAAAACAATAAAAATTGGATATCACTGTAATCGTGCTGTAAATTTAACATGTCAGTTATACTGCATGGTGGACACCATTACAAAATGGCAGAAGTGCTGCTTTTTGACAGAAAAATAAAAAAAACTGACAACTAAAAGATTATTGCTTTCTTATAGCCCCAAAGTGCATTACAACTGAAAATAGAGGGTCTCAGCAGTGTGACATCTGGTGATCAGTTTATTTTTGAGAAACTCTTTTAATAAGACATTCTCCAAAGTGGACAACCCCATTAAGTACAATTTACTAATAACACAAATGTATCAAGAATACATACTGAGGTATGAAAAATCATTCTTGTTTATCTTGCTTATCTTATTGAAACGTAGATAGACATGAGTAGTGTCCTTAGGTAGTGGTGGAACTGAATCAAGGTTGTGGTCATCGCAGTAAACAGTAGTGCGAATGCACGCACAGAGGATACAAGTGGAGATTCCTAAAAGACAATGACAGTTATAAAGTAGATTGTTGAGTATAGCACTTTGTAAAGACGGTCCTAAGCTTTTATAATACAGTATGTTAAACATGCATTGTTTCTATAATACCATTTCAGTATTATCTATAATGCAAAAAATGAGGCAGCACTCCATATGGTAAATAGGCGGTGGACCCGTCAAGCTTGACAAAGGCCTCATTGTGATGGGCCTTGGTAATAAACAGGTCCACCACCTATTCACTATATTTTTTGTATTTTGTATCTTTTAGTGGACTACTGCCTATTGTCCCGGAGGGATTGCACCTGACTATTACCTTATAGACAGTGCTGGTGTTTCTTCTTGTTTTTGGATATCAATCATCTATTTCATATCTACAGATGTAGCTGGGCTAAACTTTAAATGGCTTTTGTCACGAGATAACACTATAACATATGTTATCAGAGTCAATTTTAGCTTGGCTACATCTGTATCTATATATCTAGAAAGAGAGAGGGAGAAGAGAGAGAGAGAGAGAGAGATTTTCTATACTTGTTCCAGGGAATCTACCATGTTTCCCCTCCTCCTCTCCACAATCCTGTAATGGCTATAAGACAACTGGCTGCAGCAAGAACCCCCACTACCCTTCTGCTCTGTCAGCATAAGCAGAAAATGGAGAAATCCACATCAAATTAACCCCAGTTAATTCCTATCTGCAGGATTTCTAAAAGTTTATTTGCTTCAGAAATATGCAATCAATCATGTAGACAAGTTTATCTTCTGTTTACTTTTTTGTCATAGTAATAGTGAACCGCCTTCTGCACTATTCAGCTTCATTACATAAGAGTCCTGGAAAGATTATCTGACAACTAAGTATAAAAAAGATACTTATATTTTTTAGCTTTTAGACTACGCTAAAGGAGCTTTAGTTTACTTCTTCAGGTAGTTCTCCTTTTAAAAAGTAGTGTAATTATGGTTAAAAGAGAACATTTTTCCCCTTTTTATAATGCTCAGTGGGGAACTCTTGTCCTGGAACCCCAATCCAAAATCCCTAATATCTCTTTGTGAAAATACAGATATTATTTTAAATTATAGCTACCTATAAAAGATTTCAGCCAAAATAATCTTGACCCACCATATCTATGACATACAATCCCGTATACATTCACGGGCAATTGTGGACAAATAATTATCTTAATGATATTTTGAACTTCATAATTCAATGTTAGCACTGTTCTCATAAAAGATCCAGCTTTACCATGTTCTGCAGACTGCATTCATTTACATCTATAGGGAAGTTTTTTTGTGATATTACAGGTTGCTCACATACTGTATGTAGACAGAGATTTATAAAATGAACCTATGTAGCACCATGGACACTTGTTGTTTTTAATGACCCCCTGCCAAACTTCTAAGCAATGGAGTTTCAAAGTAGACCAGCTACTTATAGTTTGTTTCTGGCTAGCAGATGTTCATTGAAAATAGCTTCCAGCAGCAAGATCCCTAACAATTAACATGTTTAGGGTGAGCTCAAAGAGTGTTACCAAATTGGACAACTCCTTTATGTCACTATGGTTGATATCTAATATATTGGGTACCAGCTTAAGCCCTCAGATAATCAGCTGAGCCATGTCCCCATTTTAACGATCTGTGGAAGTCTTAGTTTTTTAAAAGTTCAGAAGTTCTGTGACACATTAAAGGGGTTTTGCAGGCCATACATATTGGCCGGATAGGTCATTAATATCTCTTGGTGGGGGTCGGACAACGTGTGTCCCTGCCGATCAGTTGTTTAAGTGGAGGCAACACTTCATGCAAGTGCTGCTTCCTATTTATTACACTGCCCATTGTCTCAGAAGTTTCAGCAACTGAGGGTTTAGAGTGCTGCTTTCTTTCTATTTCTTTGCAAAGTACTCACGCCATATACTTAAATGTAGCGAGTACTTGTAATTACACTATGCCACCACTCCACAGGAGATGACTGGTAGTGTAATGAACAGAAAGCAACACTCGAGTCCCATCTCCTCTTCAAACAGCTGATTGGCGGGGGGCTGGATGTTGGACCCCCACCTGTCAGATATTGATGACCTATCCTGACGATAAGTCATCTATATGTATGGCCTGCACAACCCCCTTAAGGTTCTTTTGAACATATCAATCATTGGATCGATTAGCAGGGATGAGAATTTCTAGGAATGTTTATTCCTGATAACTATCCACTATAATGTCTCATTCACACAGTCAGTGTTCGGTCAATGATTTCCATCAGTGATTTTAAGTCAAAACCAGGTGCAGCTCTAAACACAGAACAGGTGGAGATCTTTCCAGTATACTGTATGTCTGTGTAGCCTCTACTTCTGGTTATGGCTCACAATCACTGATGGAAAACACTGACCGAACACTGAAGTGTGAATGATAAACAGGCAAAGACTCATTCACTGTGTTGACCATATAATTTTTCGGGCACCCAAAAATCATAGCTTCTGGCCAGCACATTGCCCTGTGTAAACAGGTTTTTTTTTTTTTGCCCACGAACAATGAACCTGTAGGGGGCAAATGATCTCAATCACTTGTCGCCATCGTGGAAGCGCTCATCTGTTTATTCATCTGTATCGCCGTCCTCAGGACAGCTATACAGAAGGATGCTTTGGCGGGGCAGAGGAGATGCGTCTCCCTTCCCTGTTCCTCTGATAGGCTGCAGGCCTAGCGCCTGTAGCCTATCAAAGGCTGGTGCAAGAGGCGCAATTATGTCATCATGCCACCTGAGCCATACAGTGCGGGACACAGGCAGCCAGCCTTAAGGAGGTAAGTATATGTGGGTTTTTTTATATGGCACAGTACAGGAGAGGAGCATTATGGGGGCATCTAGGGGCATTAAAAATTGACATTTCTTACTGGCACATTATGTGGGGCACTATGGGGGACATCTAGGGGTACTAAGAAGGGGCGAAAGGGGCATTTCTTACTTGTACATTATGAAGGGCATTATGGGGGAAGGGAGGACAGAAGCATTATGGGGGCATCTACTGAGGGCACAAAGAACAGGTATTTTATATGGGGGGCACTATGGGGAAGGTGGGAGAGGAACACTATGGGGGCATCTACTTGGTTCACTAAGAAGGGGTATTTTATACTTGCACATTATGGGGGGCACTATGGGGAAGGGGGGAGAGGAGAACTACGGGACATCTACTGGGGGCTCTAAGAAGGGGTATTTTATACTGGCACACATTATGGGGGCACTATGGGGAAGGGGGAAGAGAAGCATTATGATGGCATTGACTTGGGGGCATTATATAGGGGTATTTTTTACTGACACACATGGAGGCACTATGGGGACATTCACTCTACTGGGGGCACTAAGACAGAGTATTTTTGTACTGACACACAGAACAGGGACATTTTTGTACTAGTGCACATTATTGGGGCACATTTTTTGCACTGGCACACATTATAATGGGGAATTTTTTTGTACTGTGCTAATTTTAAATGGGTATTTTTCTACTGTCACATTATAAGGAGAATTATTACTACTGGGGGCATTATGGTGGGCTTTATTACGACTGGAGGACTATGGGGAACAATCACTAGTATGGGCAGTATGGAAGCATTGTTACTTCTGGGGTACAGTGGGGACATGTTGGGGGCACTGTAGGAGCACTATTACTACTAAGTGTGCTCTGGCAGAGAATTATTACTATTGGTGGGACTTTTGGGAACCCTATTATGATGGGGCACCCTGGCACAATATCAGTGTAGCACAGTTTATTTTGGGAGACAGTATGTTTACACTAAAGGTGTCAGGGACAATATTTGGTATTTTAGGACACTATGTGCCAATAATTATTGAAGGGTACTATCTGCATGGTACTAGTATTTTCAGGGAATATCTACAAGTGCATCTCAATAAATTAGAATATCATCAAAAAGTTTTTTTTTCCAGTAATTCAGTTCAAAAAGTGAAACACATATATTATATAGAGTCATTACAAACAGAGTGAACAATTTCAAGTGTTTATTTATGTTAATGTTGGTGATTATGGTTTATAGCCAAGGAAAACCCCAAATTCATTATCTCAGAAAATTAGAATAATTAACCCAAAACACCTGCAAAGGCTTCCTAAGCCTTTAAAAAGGTCCCTTAGTCTGGTTCATTAGGCAACACAATCATGGGGAAGACTGCTGACTTTACAGATGTCCAGAAGGCTGTCATTGACACACTCCACAAGGAGGGTAAACCACAAAAGGTCATTGCTAAAGAAGCTGGCTGTTCACAGAGCTGTATCAAAGCATATTAATGGAAAGTTGAGTGGAAGGAAAAAGGGTGGTAGAAAAAGGTGCACAAGCAACAGGGAGAAGCGTAGCCTTGATAGGATTGTTAAGAAAAGGCGATTCCTAAATTTGGGGGAGAATCACACGGAGTGGACTGCTGCTGGAGTCAGTGCTTCAAGAGCCACCACACACAGACGTATCCAGGACATGGGCTACAAGTGTCGCATTCCATGTGACAAACCACTCATGACCAATAGACAACACCAGAAGCGTCTTACTTGGGCCAAGGAGAAAAAGAACTGGACTGTTGCTCAGTGGTCAAAGGTGTTGTTCTCAGATGAAAGTAAATTTTGCATTTCATTTGGAAATCAAGGTCCCATAGTCTGGAGGAAGAGTGGAGAGGTCTAGTGTGAAGTTTCAACAATCAGTGAAGGTTTGGGGAGCCATGTCATCTGCTGGTGTAGGTCCATTGTGTTTTATCAAGACCAAAGTCAGTGCAGCTGCCTACCAGGAAATTTTAGAGAACTTCATGCTTCCCTCTGCCAACAAGCTTTTTGGAGATTGAATTTTTATTTTCCAGCAGGACTTGGCACAAGTACCAATACCTGGTTTAATAACCAAAGTATCACTGTGCTTGATTGGCCAGAAAACTCACCTGACCTTAACCCCATAGAGAATCTATGGGGTATTGTCAAGAGGAAGATGAGAGACACCAGACCCAACAATGCAGACAAACTGAAGGCTGCTATCAAAGCAACCTGGGCTTCCATAACACCTTTGCAGTGCCACAGGCTGATCGCCTCCATGCCACGCCGCATTGATGCAGTCATTCATACAAAAGGATCCCCAACCAAGTATTGAGTGCATTTACTGTACATACTTTTCATTTGGCCAACATTTCTGTGTTTAAAAAAAAAATACAGTGGGTCTAATATAATATTCTAATTTTCTGAGATAATGACTTTTGAGTTTTCCTTGCTATAAGCCATAATCATCAACATTAACAGAAATAAACACTTGAAAAAGTTCGCTCTGTTTGTAATGACTATATACATGTGTTTCACTTTTTGAATTGAATTACTGAAAAAAAAACTTTTTGATGATATTCTAATTTATTGAGATGCACTTGTATGTGTCTGCAGTATAATGTTGGGGAGCATGGTAGGCACAGTATTGGAGGTGGTAGGATGATTTGTCCAGAAGGTGGGAGGATGATGGAAAAGTAGGAAACTAAGATGTTTTTTTTGTCAAACTGCAGAGACAAGAGATGGCTGAAAAATCATCACGGCAGTCTGGTATGAAAGAAGAAGATGAGGAAAGAGAACATCTACATCAAAGGAGACATCACTGGATATAAGAGGTATGGGGCGTTATATTACCCTGTATGTTTTGTAGTGATATATGTAATGTTAGGAGGAAAGGAGTTAGGTCGAGAATTTGGTATAGGGATTGGGGTAGGGGGATGGTCGCTGTTTCAATTTTCACCTCAGGCTGCAGAAAGGCTAGGTGTACCCCTGCCTGTCCCTAGCTAAAACCTGTCTCTCTGTCAATTAATTAAATATAGCTAACTATTATCTTACTAAACTCTCCCTGTCATTAAACTAGATATATACTGTTTAAAGATAAGTTTTTTTTTTCTCTTTTTGTCAGACATCCTATCACAGCAATGTATAACCCCAGAGAACACATGCATTTCCTGTTTGGGATCTTATATAGTGCCTGTGACACATGTCAGTATAGTCCCTCCTGATACTAAGCGGCTGAGGCTGACTGCTGGGCATTATGGGTAAACCCACCATCCAGGGTGCCGCCTGGAGTCATGTGATCCAGCTCCTCCATCTTTCCTGGTTTCTGATCTGCAAAATGGTGGGTGCCATTTTGATTGATTTGTTCAAAAAGAACTGCAAACGTTTCGGATTCGCTACAGTCCAAATTTTATGGGTAAATTTGTCATGAATACAATTAGTTAAGATTTGATTTACTCATCTCTATTAATACTAAACCTAAAATAAGCACCCAAAAGTTAAAATTGTTAAGTAAAAGCAGAACCGAAAAATTGAAAATTGTATAAATATAAAACATATTACACTTTAACTATGTAATAATTAATCCAAACATATTTATTCATTTATAGACATTTCAAAACCATTTCTTTGCAAACTATATTACAGTGCTCAGTTCATGTAAATATATACTATGGACACAAACCTCCACTTGCTTCTGGAGTTTGGACTCCAGGAGACAAGGGCCCCTGTGGTGAAGATCCATCAATTAACTTTGGTGTAGATTCCTCATCTTCATCAATTTCTTCTTGAACTGGTTCTGGAGATAGAATGGGTCTATTCACAATAGGCAGTACAGTTCCAATTTCTATCTAAAGGAGAAAAAAGTATGTTTATTGATCAAAAACGAAATAGCACTCCTGTACATTCATGATGATATGAAGATATGAGTACAGAGATATAAGATTGGCCACTTGGTGTCGCTGTGCAACAAATCCTTCTTCCTTGCATCATTTTTACACAGACTGCTGCCAGTGCTGTACATGAACCTACGAAACTTTTACCCTGTGAAGCAAAAAATAATTGCAGAAGTTTGAAAAAATGTATAGTCGTGGCTAAAATGTCCCAAAGACAATACTAAAAGCATGCTGCTGTGTTGTCATCATTTTCAGTTAAATATATGGTAGCAAAAACTAGTTTTTACAGTATTCAAATATATGGTGAATACACATTTAGGGATATATATATATATATATATATATATATATATATATATATATACTGTATATATTTTATGAGTTTATATTTAATTTACATATTTATTTTTAGAATGAGAAATGCTTAAAAAATGAATTATGTCATTGTTTTTTTTTCTTTTATTATGGCATTCAACGGTAAAATTATTAGAGGGTATAGATTTATTGTACACCTCAAGACAAGTGTGGCGTTTAGGGATAAAGAAAGAATCAGTTTGTCTCATTAGCAAGAGTTCTTCAATGGTCATTGCAGGTGAAGATGCACCCGCCTGCCTGTTGATTGGTAGGGCCAGATACAGTTGTGCTCAAAAGTTTACATACCCCTGCAGAATTTTGGCAGTCTTGGCCTTTTTTCAGAGAATATGAATGATAACACAAAACCTTTTTTTCCACTCATGGTTAGTGGTTGGGTGAAGCCTAATAAATGGTCCTACGCCGATGCACAGTTCAGTTGTACACTCTTATCAGTAATAAGACCATCTACTTGGCTAATGCGCTCTGAAAAAACAGAGATTAAAATCTATAAATTACAAGTTTTACTGCATCATTTCCCATAAAACTATGGGGAACATTTATTGAGACTAGCGTTTTAGACACCAGTTTTAATAAAGCCCCACCGCTGGCAGTGGATCATCGAAGTTATGAAGAGGTGCAGGCCTCTCCGTAACTTTGGTGGATCCACCGCCGCTTCTAAATGTAAGACAGCTTCCAAGCTGTTTTACATTTAGACCTTTTCTACGCCTGAAACAGGCATAGAAAATAGTAAATGAGACGGGCCTACCAGCCCGTCACCACCCTCACCACGCCCACTTATTTAGACCTGACATGAGCAGGGAGGAGTCCTCTCCTGCGTAACGGAAACCAAGATGGATCCGTTATGCAGCCTATAGACTTCTATTATGACGGAATGTAAAATGGAATGTCTCTAAAGGCTTCCGTGGTGCATGCAGTCAAAGAATTCTGTAATGGCCCGTGGTAACGGAATCCATAATGGAATTGTAATAAAGCCCACACTTGAACCCCAAACTCAAACTTGTAAAACACAAGTTCGCTCATCCCTGGTCGTGTGCAATCTGCAAAAAATGTGGATTGGAAACAGATACAAAATATGGTGGTGTGTATGAGGTCTGAGTTAACTTTCCAGAAGGACAAAACCACAACCTATAAAAGCATCTTTAAAGGGAACCTGTCACCATGCAATGCAATCTGCAGGTAGTATGATATACTTGTACAGTTCAACAGGAGGAACTGGGCAAAATGTTATGTAGTTTTGAGGGAAAAGATTCAGCTAAACTTATGATTTAGCTCTGCTTTTTCTGAACTGAGATTCCAAGTAGGGGGATCATATCAGTGATTGACAACTATCTCTGTTTTCCCACACATGGAGGAAAGGCTGCCAACCACTGATAAGACCAACCATGTGGCTACTGAGCTTAGAAAAAAAAATAAAGGTTTTACACCTTAATGACCGGGCCATTTTGCACCTTCGTGACCAGGATTATTTTTGGAAATCTAACATGTATTACTTTATGTGGTAATAACTTTGGAACACTTATACTTATACAAGCCATTCTGAGATTGTTTTCTCGTGACACATTGTACTTCATGACAGTCATAAATTTGAGTCAATATATTTCACCCTTATTTATGAAAAAATCCCAAATTTACCAAACATTTTGAAAAATTCACAATTTTCAAAATTTCAATTTCTCTGCTTTTAAAACTGAAAGTGATACCTCATAAAATATTTATTATTTAACATTCCCCATATGTCTACTTTATGTTGGCATTATTTTGTAAATGTCATTTTATTTTTTGGGACATTAGAAGGGTTAGAATTTTAGAGGCAATTCTTAAAATTTTAAAGAAAATTTCCAAAACCCACTTTTTAAGGACCAGTTCAGGTCTGAAGTCACTATGTGGGGCTTACATAGTAGAACCTCCCATAAATGATCCCATTTTGGAAACTACACCCCTCAAGTTACTTAACACTAATTTTACAAACAAATTCCACAAGAATTGAAGGAAAATGGAGATGAAATTTCTAAATTTCACTTTTTTGGCAGATTTTCCATTTTAGTCCATTTTTTTCTTTGACACATCTATTCTAAGCCAAACAAAACTCAATATTCATTACCCTGATTCTGCGGTTTACAGAAACACCCCACATGTGGTGGTAAACTGCTGTATGGACGCATGGCAGGGCGCAGAAGGAAAGGAGCGCCGTATGGTTTTTGGAAGGCAGATTTTGCTGGACTGGTTTTTAGACACCATGTCCCATTTGAAGCCCCCCAGATGCACCCTATAGTACAAAATAGTAACATATAGTGACAGAATAGTGACATATAGGTATAGTGACAAAAAATGGCTTTTTTTACACCGTTTTTATTTTTTTTACTGTGTTCACTTGAGGGGTTAAGTCATGTGAGATTTTTGTAGAGCAGGTTTTTACGGATGTGGCGATACCTAACGTGTACTTTTTTTAAATTTATTTAAGTTTTACACAATAATATCATTTTTGAAACAAAAAATCATGTTTTAGTCTCCATAGTCTGAGAGCTGTAGTTTTTTTATTTTTTGGGCGATTGTCTCAGGTAGAGGCTAATTTTTTTGCGGGCTGAGGTGATGGTTAGATTGGTACTATTTTGGGGGGGCATACACCTTTTTGATCACTTGGTATTACATTTTTTGAGATGTAAGGTGACAAAAAATGTGACACCTGAGGGGTTAGGTCATGAGAGATTTTGGTAGAGCAGGTTGTTACGGACGTGGCAATACCTAACATGTGTACTTTTATTTATTTAAGTTTTACACAATATCATTTTTGAAACAAAAAAAAAAAATCATGTTTTAGTGTCTCCATAGTCTGAGAGCTAGAGATGAGCGAATCATGCAAAATTTTATTCGCCGAACATTCGCCAAACTTTTCCTAAGATTCGTATATTCGACGAATAGATTCGTTTTTTAGAGAACATTCGCGCACTGATAATGAATGTTCAGGTAAAAAGGTACGCAACCTCTTTGAACACGTACGCATAAGCGTACAAAGCGCGTACGAAAATGATGGGCTTGGCTGGAGAGGAATGGTGGAGCATGAGGCACGCTCTGAGTCTGACCCCTGGCTTCATATGGATACTGTATCAGCAGATGACAGCAGATCATCCGGCTGAGACTGAGATGAGCGTGCCATCCATTCCACTACCTCATCCACTTTCGCCTCCACTACAATTTTGCGCCTTGGTGGGTTAGCCTGGTGGAACAAAGGCCAAATATTGCGAGTACTACTAGTAGATGCTCCGGCTACAGGTGCTTTGACACTTCTGCCCTGTGCCACCTTCTCCTTTTTTTTGGAGCTCGAGGTCTGGCTGGAACTGGACCCCTTTTGCTTATCCATTCCAGACATTTTTCAACTCACTCTGTGTCCCTGCAGCTGGTCTTTGTCCCTGTATCTCCCTGTCTCTCCCTATCTCTCCCTGTCTCTCTCTCCCTGCCTGATTAATTACTAGCCCTGAACCGGCCTACACGTGCCCTGCAGTATCCTCGATATGTGCAATATGGAATCCCAGACCAATTACACCCCAATTTTCACAAAACAGGTCTCAGAGTCTCAGAACTTCACACACACAGTGCTTCTGTTCGTCTCAGCAGTTGCAGCAGAAGTGATGCGTCACTGGCTTATTGAGCCTGAGCCTGAGCCAATCAGAGCAAGCCCTGCCCACTAGGTCAGGTGACCGCTTTCTTCCCGACCTTTTGCGCACGATAAACGAACTAACAGTAAAAGTTCGCTAATGAATTGTATTCGTACGCAATAGCGTATAATTCATAGGGCATCTACGTAGCGAATGCGTACTAAGCCGAAGCGAATCACCTAATATTCGGATTCGCTTCGCAGCTGAAAATTTCCAAGATTCGATACGAATCAACGAATCGATGAATAGATTCGCTCATCTCTACTGAGAGCTGTAGTTTTTTTTTATTTTTGGGACGATTGTCTCAGGTATAGGCTAATTTTTTTGTGGGCAGAGGTGACGGTAAGATTGGTACTATTTTGGGGGGCATACGCCTTTTTGATCGCTTGGTATTACACTTTTTGTGATGTAAGGTGACAAAAATGGCTTTTTTTACACTGTTTTTATTTTATTTTTTTACTGTGTTCACCTGAGGGGGTTCGGTCATGTGAGATTTTTGTAGAGCAGGTTGTTGCAGATGTGGCGATACCTAACATGTGTCCTTTTTTTATTTTTTTAAGTTTTACAGAATAATAAAAAAAATCATGTTTTAGTGTCTCCATAGTCTGGGGAACTGTAGTTTTTTATTTTTTGGCGATTGTCTCAGGTAGAGGCTAATTTTTTTCAGGGTTTAGGTGACGGTTAGATAGTTGGTACTATTTTGGGGGGCATACGCCTTTTTGATCGCTTGGTATTACACTTTTTGTGATGTAAGGTGACACCGGTTTTATTTTTTTACTGTGTGGTTAGGTCATATAAGATTTTTGTAGAGCAGGTTGTTATGGACGTGGCGATACCTAACGTGTACTTTTTTGATCGCTTGGTATTATGCTTTTTGTGAAGTAAGGTGACAAAAAATGGCTTTTTTGACACCGTTTTTATTTTTATTTTTTTACTGTGTTCATCTGAGGGGTTAGGTCATATGAGATTTTTGTAGAGCTGGTTGTTACGGACGCGGCGATACCAAACATCTTTAGGGTATTTAATTTTATCTATTTTTACCCAATTATAAATGTGCGTATATGGAAAAAATGATTTTTTTTTTTTTTACTTTTTTCATTTTTTTTTACACTTTGACTCAGACCCACTTGGTTCTTGAAAATACATTGGGTCTGATGCTTCTATAATACACTGCAGTATACTGTATAGTGTAGTGGAGTGTATTTTCAGTCACACTAAGCCTGATCAGGCTCCTGCCTTTAGCAGGAGCCTGGTCAGGCTTGATATACCATGGCAAGCCGGATGCCTCTTAAGGCGTCTGGTTGCCATGGTAACCATCGGGACGCTGCCAAAGCAGAGCAGCGTCCCGATGGGAGGGAGCTCCCTCCCTCTGTACTGACCACACCATCGAGACGCTGCCAGAGCACCGCAGCACCCGATGGGGGAGGGAAGGAGCTTCCTCCCTGTTAACCCCTTCCATGCCGCGGCCCCTACGGACCGTGGCATGGAAGGGGTTAAACGGCTGACATCACTGCCAGCACCAATGACGGCCGTTACAGTAGATTGTCAGCTGTATGTTACAGCTGACAATCTACTGCCGCTTGGCCATCCTGAATAATTGTGGGGGCGGGGAGGAGTGGGGGTCCCCGCAACAAAGATTGTGGGGCGAGGAGAGGTGGGGGGTACCGCTCGTCCATCCTGAATTATAAAAACATAGCAGTGCAGCCCCGATCTGTGCTGCTGAACTCTGCGATTGGTCAATGAAATCTGACTGACCAATCGCAGGCATTCAAAGGCAGGGACCACACTGATTGGTTCCCTGCCGGGTGCCCGGACAGCTCTGCTGTCCATGACACCAGTTTACATGCAAGTGTCACCGCAAGTGTACTTGCAGTGACACTTGGATCTCATGACGTACTGTGCACATCATGATGCGGTAATTAACACCACATCTTGATGTGCACAGTACGTCATTGTTCAGTTAAGGGGTTTAATGGTGAAGCAGGGGGCGATCATCACTCCATGGGGAGAGCTTAAGGATACATTACTCTGCATGGGGAGGGGGAACTTAAAATGACATTATACTGTGTGGGGGGGCACTTGTAGGGACACTATCAACATGTTTTTATCACATTTAACAGGCTATATGTGAATATGCTATGTATTTTTTTAATGTAATTGATTTGGTGTGGGGGGCACTTAAGGGGTTATCATACTGTACATAGGGCACTCATGGGACATCTCACTTTGAAGGGCAATGGTTGGAGTCTGCAATTTATGTGACTGCTAGGCAGCCGCTTATTATGTGCTAAACTTTCTCTAGTGTAGTTTCATGGTCACCTTGCTAAAAGGAGCAGTGGAGAGGACTGGAAATTGTAACTTCTTGGTAAAGAAAAGAAAACTAAAAGGAAGAAGAATATGTCTAAGGTCTTTTGAAAAAAAAGGCAAAGGGGGATTGTATGTCAACAAGTAAATGTTAAAGCATAAAACTAATTATCAACTTATCCAATGTAGTAAAATTAATTTAATATGCATCCATTATGAGTGGATCCGGTTGCATTATCTCTAAAATAGCCATGACGGATCCGTCTCTAAAACCATTGTAAGTCAATGGGGGACAGATCTGTTTTCTTTTGTGTCTCCATTGACTTCTATTGTGAGTCATGACGGATCCGTCTTGCTTTGCATCCCAGAACGCACTCAAAAACACTGCTTGCAGCGCTTTTTTCTGTGCATCATGGGAATGCAATGAAACAGAACGGATTGCATTCTGGTGCACTCCGTTCCTTTCAGTTTAGTTTTGTCTCCATTGACAATGAATGAGGACAAAACGGAAGCATTTTTCCTTCACTATTGAGATCCCATGACGGATCTCAATAGTGGAAAGGGAAAGAGCAGATATGAAAGTAGCTTTAGTGGCACTTTTAATGTATAGTGGTATTTTCAATGTGGGGTTAACGTCACAATTTTTTTTACACAATTTAGCCATTCAATTTTTGTGTACTGCATAGCAGTACTTTTTATGTATACAGTATGGCTGGACTATTTATGTGTGTTGTATTTCCCCACTATTTATACATCACTGTCAATCCAAATGGCAATTGAAATTCTGTTTTTAGAGAAGTCAGTTTAACATTACTACAAATGATTAAAAAGTTACATTCTTTGTTTGTGTCAAGGCTGTGTCAAGGTTTGTGCAAAGGTTTTATATTGATAACCTATCCTCAGGCTAGGTCATCAATATCTGATTGTGGGGTCCGACACCTGGCACCCCTGCTGATCAGCTGTTTGAAGAGGAGGTGGCACTCCATGAGAGCACCATTGTCTTGGAAGCAAGTGTAATCACTTGAATGGAGTGAGTACATGTAATTACACTATGCCACCGCTACAGAGGAGACAACGTGTGGTGTAATGAAAAGGAAGCAGCGATCCCATGGAGCGCCACCTTCTCTTCAAACAGCTGATCAGCAGGGGGGGGGGCTGGTGTCGGACCACTACCGATCAGATATTGATGACCTATCCTGATGATTTCATCAATATAAAACCCCTGCACAACCACTTTAAGTTCTGGATGTGTATATGCTGGGGTTGTTAGAGAGTAGTCTGTTACTAGGGCTTATCTTATTGTAATGTGACATAGGATATTGGCTGATATGGCTGTGACTAAATTGTGACTAAATGTGGACATGTGTGTGTATAGAATGGCTTGGGAGGAGATAGCCCCTAGCCTTGATTAGAGAATGTGTCACCCTAGAGCAAAACTTGGGGTGGTATGGAGTGCAGCAGCAAGAGCGAGGACACATGGAAACTACCATGTGGAGTAAGGGGGTGAGAGTGAAGAGAGAGATACATAACAGTTATAGTTAGGGAGGAACAGAGGAATCAGTTGGAAGATGGCAGTCAGACGGAAGGGTTGACTTTGATGGAGGACAGCCATCTAGAAAAGAGATGGATTATGTATCTAGTGAGAGAGACATGGACAATTCCAATATGGCAGAGACAACAATAAGAAGTTCCTTCGGTGGCCAAACTGACCCGTGAGAAGCATATAGAGATACTAAAGGAATGTACAGTTATATATCAACCAATATCCAGTAATTTTTCTAAAAAGTTTGTAACCATTCAAGTGGATGTACCTCTTTATTTTAAAGAGGTTAAAGGGGTCTTCTGAGATTCTGATATTGATGACCATCTTTAAAGGGGTTCTCCAGGATTTAAAAAAAAAAAATTACTTAAATATTACTTTATTGTAAATATATTCCCAAATACGTTTCATTAGTTATAGTGGCTCGTTTTGTCTGAGGAGCAATCATCAGGGGAAACAAAATGGCCGCCATCCTATTAGTACACACAAAACTTGTCCTAATCACACAGGAGGACACGTTACTTATGAACAATGAAGTAAAGAGCTGCCTCATCCTCCTCTCTGCTGTGCTTGTCAGGGTTTATGAACCTGAATACAGTTTAATATGATCTTCAGCTGAATCTTTGTAGGAATGGAGTTCATGAGGAGACATGAAGTACAGAGAGGAGGGTGGGGGTGTGAGGTAATGAGCAGCAGCACTTGTATGCAGTCTCCATTACCACAGCCTTACATTACCACAGTAAGTCCTGTTCGTCCTTTCTGTACTGTACTTCATGTCGCCAAAAACAGCAGAGAGGAGGATAAGGCAGCTCTTTACGTCAGTGTTGTGAAGTAACTTGTCCTGCTGTGTGATTAGGACAGGTTTGGTGTGGACTAATAGTACGGCGGCCATTATAAATACCTTGATGATTGCTGCAGAGACAAAATGAGCCATTATAATTAATGAAAGGTATTTGGAAATATATTTATAATAAAGTAATATTTTCATTTTCTTAATTCCCAGAGAACCCCATTAAATATGCTACCAACTAATGAGGGAATATTGCAGACAAAATATTGAAATAACTCCCAACAGTGTCATCATATAACTTCTCACAGACTCAGCCCTCTTCAGGGTAATTGCACCAATATACCACACTGAATATTTGCCCTGGATGAGAGAAATCCTAGCTGCAGCCCTGTTTGAGAATTGGCCAGTGTAAAGGGCCTTTTATAAATTGTGATACCCAACCCGTGAAAGAACTACTGATATTAAATGATGACTTAATGCAGTTAAATTGACAAACATAGCTATTCCGTATCACCTATGGATCAATTCTGTATAGATAGAAGTCAACCAGAAAAAAACGCTTTGCAGGTTATGGGAAAATTGCCAGCTATGATTCTACAATATTTATATACTGAAAATAAGATCCAGCCGAGGAGAGGAAATGGAAAAAAGAGAAATATCCACTGAAGAAAATTATTAATGGAATAATAAAATAATGACAGAGGATCATGAATTGTAATCCTGGCTTTCCTTTCAGTAATATTTTTAATATGTACATATTGTGGCCAGTGGTGTACTTGAAAGTAAAGAAGTGCCGTAGAAAATGTAAAAACAGGTTCCACATAGTAACATCATATCCTTTCCTTGACCCCTTATTTTTTAACAATGCCATTTCTCTGGATAGGAGAGTCCTGCACTAAAAAATGGAACCAAAGAGGACTGGGACCCCTCTATCCGAGACCTCCAAAGCAATGGCATGGTCTGCTTTTAGCCTTGATTGTGGTACCAGCATAAAAGGGGTTTCCAGGATTTTCAAGTGGGTCACAATTGTGACGTGGAACGAAATTTATTGGATCATTTAAACTTTTTTTGTAATAATAAAACTGAAAAGTGGAGCGTGCAAAATTATTCGGCCCATTTACTTTCAGTTCAGAAAACTCACTCCAGAAGTTCATTGAGGATCTCTGAATGATCCAATGTTGTCCTAAATGACTGATGAAGATAAATAGAATCCACCTGTGTGTAATCAAGTCTCCATATAAATGCACCTGCTCTGTGATAGTCTCAGGGTTCTGCATCATGAAGACCAAGGAACACACCAGGCAGGTCCGTGATACTGTTGTGGAGAAGTTTAAAGCCGTATTTGGATACCAAAAGATTTCCCAAGCTTTAAACATCCCAAGGAGCACTGTGCAAGCGATCATATTGAAATGGAAGGAGTATCAGACCACTGCAAATCTACCAAGATCCGGCCGTCTCTCTAAACGTTCATCTCAAACAAGGAGAAGACTGATAAGAGATGAATCCAAGAGGCCCATGATAACTGTGGATGAACTGCAGAGATCTACAGCTGAGGTGGGAGAGTCTGTCCATAGGACAACAATCAGTCAAACACTTCACAAATCTGGCCTTTATGGAAGAGTGGCAAGAAGAAAGCCATTTCTCAAAGATATCCATAAAAAGTCTTGTTTACAGTTTGCCACAAGCCACCTGGGAGACACACCAAACATGTGGAAGAAGGTGCTCTGGTCAGATGAAACCAAAATCTAACTTTTTGGAAACAATGCAAAACGATATGTTTGGCGTAAAATCAACACAGCTCATCACCCTGAACACATCATCCGCACTGTCAAACATAGTGGTGGCAGCATCATGGTTTAGGCCTGCTTTTCATCAGCAGGGACAGGGAAGATGGTTAAAATTGATGGGAAGACGGATGGAGCCAAATACAGGACCATTCTGGATGAAAACCTGTTGGAGTCTGCAAAAGACCTGAGACTAGGATGAAGATTTATCTTCCAACAAGACAATGATCCCAAACATAAAGCAAAATCTATAATGGAATGATTTAAAAATAAACGTATCCAGGTCTTAGAATGGCCAAGTCAAAGTCCAGACCTGAATCCAATTGAGAATATGTGGAAAGAGCTGAAAGCTGCTGTTCACAAATGCTCTCCATCCAACCTCAAAGAGCTCGAGCTGTTTTGCAAGGAAGAATAGGCAAGAATGCCTCTAGATGTGCAAAACTGATAGAGACATACCCCAAGCGACTTGCAGCTGTAATCGCAGCAAAAGGTGGCGCAACAAAGTATTAATGCAAGGGGCCGAATAATTTTGCACGCCCCACTTTTCAGTTTTATTATTACAAAAAAAGTTTCAATGATCCAATAAATTTTGTTCCACTTCACAATTGTGACCCCCTTGTTGTTGATTCTTCACCAAAAATTTAAAATGTTACATCTTTTTTTTTGAAGCCTGAAATGTGGCAAAAGGTTGAAAAGTTCCAGGGGGCCGAATGACAGGGTGTGTGATCATTCCATTGTTTAAGTAGGGGATTCTCTCATTTACACAATGGCAGGAATGCTTTGAACTTTGTCTGTACAGATCCTGAGGAAGCCCCAGGGGGCCAATTGCCAGCCATAAGTTACAGTGAGTACATGCATTCCGTCACACACACAAGATGATGTCATATCCCTGCACCTTAGGTGGAGGAGGGGGGAGGTGGACTATTATATTAGCCCAAGCCAGGACAAAGGAGGGGGGGAGAGAGCTTTCATGACCACAAGGAGGAGGCTCATCACCACAGTGGAAGGAAGACACACATGGAGCCAAGCTGCCAGACAGATCCAGCAGTAACCCCCTAGAGATGAGCATTATCTGTCTGAGTATCACTCCCTAAACTAATTCTTTCTCCCTAATTATCCCCAAACCCCTGCCATCATTTTCCCTGTAACCCCTTATCGTGTTGTTAACCCCTGCTCCCTAACCTCTGCCATTAACCCTTACCCCTGCCACCATTTTCCCTGTAACCCCTTATTTTGTTGTACCACTAGAGACAGTCTAGATTAGGATGGGGTGGGTGCCGCCATTGCCGTTGCGGTAAATTAAATGTATAATTATTTCTGTGTGAGTGTGTGTTAGCTAGTTTGTGGGCGGAATTTATACGTGGGATTGTATTGTGTAGTGTAGCTAGGTTTTATACTGAGGTTTTGTATTATTGTATTGTATTGTCGTGCGGCTATATGTATATATATTTATATACGCCAATATAAATATATATAGATATAGTCTAAATAATCAGACTGTAGACATTGTAGTATTTTGTATAATAAATCCTTTTATTGTTTAAGGTACTGTTTACATTGTCTTTTTTGTAGTAGCGACAATAGTGCAAGGTAGCTTCAGCGTGCAGGGAATAGATAGTAGTAAAGGAAATAAATAGTCAAGCTAGCCATATGCAGGTTACACCTATTTATGAATATTGATTATTAATATCACACAAAATATTAATAATTAAATATACCCTTTAACAATGGCGCTGTGCTTGGTAAGCTGCAAGGAGGCCACGGCGCTCACATAGCTCTGGTGAGCATCACAGCTTCCTCAAGTAGCTAATCGGCTGGGTTGCCAGGAGTTAGACCCCCGGTGATCTTATATTGATGACCTACCCTGAGGATAGGCCATCAATATGAAAATAACGTAAATAGAGCATAAAGTAGGTGCATCTGTATTTTTCTATGTTTGTGTACTAATTGTATGCAAACGTGAGAGAGAACCTATTTCCCCCCTTCATGACCAATAAAAGGTATATCCATCATGATAATCTTATGCACCCTGCCCAATTTTTCCATGTGATCACAGCAGGAGCCTGGCTCTAATACACAACTGCTGGGGTTAGATGCAGCAGTTTAACCATTAAAATGTGTGGTTGACCAGGAGGAGTTATCTCTTTCTGGCCATCAACATCAAACCTGATTTTAACATATCACAGTATTAAAAAGGCTGCTTCACCAAGATAACCCTTTCTCACGAAGATAACCCCTTCTTTGGCAACTGGCTGATCAAGTGTCTGCCTCATTGAATCACAAAAAATCTGCTGCTATTGCAGTGTCCCACTGTTAGTGGTTCACTTCAAACTGTTATGTCATATACATATGGTAAGGCTATCCATTAGGCTGATGTAGGTAATTCCACTCCTCACCTCTCGATGGGGCTGGCCATCTGCTACCACCCCTCTGTACAGTGGAGGGTGAAGTTGGTGGTTGGAGAGAGAGTGCAGTGTAGTGAGTAAGGAGATCACAGTGGAGAAGCAAGGTCCAGCAGCTTTCACCTCAAATGCCACTGGGAAACCTAAAAGCCAGTGAAGTCATCATTAATTCCACAGCCAGATCAAGGTGCCACAAAGCGGTACACCAGGTGGAGGTAATCTATATTCTAATTGTTTTGGACTCCATCACTAACAAGTTCCCAGGAGACACTCCACAGCCCCTGAGGAAATTTGCCGGATGATAAGTGCACTATTATCCATAAATCTGAGTCACACAGTACCCTACCGGAGTGTGAACGTAATTCTTAAACCGTACCCAAAGCCTGGCTGTCTTCTAAGAGACTTTGTATTGGAAATGAGAGACCCAGCCTTCTTGGAAAAGCCTATCATACCTATCATTTTGTAAGCCATCTCTGTGTGCATAATCTGTACAATAAGGAGGATTCAGGAATTAAGTAAAAGTTCCCCTGTTTACATCAGAAACTGTCTCCTCTTCACTCCTACTCCAAAAGTCATGTCTACCTAAGACACTGGCGTCACGACATTCCAGGACCCAGCCGATCGACACTGTAAAAGTTAACATCAAGGGCACCTCGCCTCACCATCCAGCGACAGTCCTCAGTACAGAGTGTGCCCCGAGGGAAGTAGTGTCCCCCCTCCATCCACTGCACGCAGGCCCAGGGAGTCACCAAACCATGAGTAACCATCGGCAACACCACACCTGTGACACATTAACCATCATATCTCACGAGCCTGTATTGCTTAAGGGGAACATTTATTGCGATTGTAACTCTGCTTGCTGTCAGTGAAAGTACACTGAAATTGCATCCAAGATGGCCACTTGATGTACTTTTTGTTGTAATTGCGCCATCATCTCCACCCCAAAAGCGGGAAAATTGAGTCTCCGCTCCTTTGAAAGGCGGGAAAAATATTACTCACTGTGCCACCATAGACTTATGCGGTGGTACCATTTGTGCCGTCCCCCTTATGCAGAGGAACCTAGGGGGTGGACCCTAAGTGAGTGCAGAGGCCTGAGTGTTATAAGTGGAACCAAAGTGCAGAACAAGGGTTCCCAGGGTCCCCCTGCATAATCGTGAAGGGCCTGTCATCGCCATGTCAGACCAGGAGAACAATGCGCAGCCTGACCCCAGCGGGTCCCCTGCAGCAGCCGCAGCTAATCCCAGTTTACCACCCACAGCTGCAGCACCAAGCATGATGCCTTTAACTATGCCCTACTTTCTTGGAGCACCCTGGTTTCCAAGATATTCTGGGGAAGCTCACACTTTAAAGGAATTTAAAGAAAAAATGTTGGCTATATTCAGATTGTACCCTGTGTCAGGAGATCAACAGATGGAAATTCTCCTTGCACAATTGGAAAGTGCAGCTCTCAGAGAAGTGAAAACCTGGTCGAGCTCAGAGAAAAAGACGGTGGAGCAGATCTTCGAATGACTCTGCGCCACGTTTGAGCCCAAGACTGCGTCAGAAGTCAAGATGAGATTCTTCACCAAGAAACAGCAGCCTGGTGAGTCACTTAAAGACTTTGCATTATCTTTACAAGAAGCCCTTAGAGCTGTGATACAGATAGATCCTCATGAAGCAGTGGATCAAGATAAAACACTGAGAGAGCAATTTATTGAAGGTGTTAGAACAGAAACCTTAAAGAGCCAGTTAAAAATATTAGCTACACAACACCCAAGTTCTACCTTCCTAGACTTCAAAGAGCTAGTTATCAGTATTCTGGGGAAAGACCCACAACCAGAACCAGCTAGGCCTGCTGAACTGTCTGTGAATAAGCCTGCTAGAGCTCCAAAA
>ONZH01021071.1:0-45393 GCA_900303285.1 Rhinella marina
TATATTATATGCTTATGCTTGAACTGCCTACATGACAATTCCCTCAATGATGTTTGTTGCCGCCGTCACTTTTAGCTTTGGTGCCGCTGTGTATGTAAAATTCCTGTTTCCCAGTAAAGTTCTCCACTAGGAATGATGACACATTGGTAGGATCCTGTACAATGGGAAGGACTAGTTAAGCTTCCCCATAACTACAACCCTGCAGAGTGGCGCTCCCCGTCCTCTGGGGGGAAGAAGCTTCATTCATCCTGGGATCAGCTGATGTCGACCCAATCTGAAGTGATGGCATATGCCTGGGACAGGTCACCTCTTGTTAGGATGGGATATCCCTTTGAGATTAACTATCTGTGTTCACAAAGGAGTAGTGAGGGCTCAAGCTTGCAACGGAAAATGAAAAACATTCCTCGAGAGTTGATCTGAGAGGAAAAACTGTATTCATATTCACTTAGACAGATAAAAAGAGGGTTTCTTGGACATCTTGATGGTCATCCTCAGAATCGATCATCAGTAACTGATCAGTGGAGGGTTGACTCCCAACACCCGCACCGATTAGTTGCTGGAATGGGCTGCGGCCTCTGATTTGGCTGGTGACATCATGTCCATTGGGCACATGGACTTTAGGCATTCAGGGAAAAGGGATTGAGCTGCAACCCCAAACACAGCACCTGGTAAGCTACGAAGAGGGACCTGGACTCTTCAAACAGCTGATCAGCAAAGGTGTTGAGAGTCAGACCCGCTGTTAGATATTGAGGGCATTGAGGATAGGTCTTCAATATGTATTTTGTGCAAATCCCTTTAAAGAAGCACCCCCACCAAAATTTTTATTTCTTGACCTGTTAGAAAGGAACATGAAGTAAACTGTAGTGAAGGTATTCGTATTACCAATGACTGTATTTGTGAGTTATAACCTCCCTTCTGTTCTCAGCTGTGTCATGTGACCATCACTAACTTTCTAAATAACACAGCATCTTATGTGTGGACAAGAAGTCAGTTTCTCTATGTATTCCTATGGGAGTCTCAATGTCAGTCTCATAGGAATGAATAGAGAAGTAATGGACTTCCTGTCCTGGGTCAGTTGGAGGTCAGGGAGTTGGTCACATGACACAGCTTAGGATCAGAAGGGAGGTTATAACTCACAAATACAGTCACCGGTAAAAAGATTACCTCCATTAAAGATTACATCATGTACCTTTTTGTGGGGGTGCTTCTTTAATGACAGTCTACACCTGTTAATCATTACGCACATAGCTCACCTTTCTAACCACCTGTTTAAGGTAAACCTACAGCCATCGGCCATGGTCAATGAGCTCTGGGGGGAGGGATTTTGGATGTGTACTTGTTCTATTAACCCCTTTTCAAATGCTGTTTAGGTTTCTGTGCTAATGGTATTCATTAAATGTCGTGCTCTTTTGAATACCACATGGTGACATCATTTCAGGCTCTTCTGATGACACGTTAACACTGAGGAGCAAAAGCATAAGTTAGAGAGAGACAATGATTATGAAGGAATAGAAATTGCTCCAACATACCAATCTTCTTCAGTGGATCCTTCCGACAGAGTGCTGTGTCCCTTTTCCATCAGCAGCTCGGAGCACTGGACATACCGTTCGCTTTCGACAGTTTGCATGGTCTCCATCTTAGAGTGAGTGCCCCTGTTAAAACCCTTCACCTCTTGTTCCTCCAAGGATTCTAACATGCGGATAACCTCTTTATTCACCCCCCTGCGCTTTGCCAGAACGAGTGGTGTAGCGCCCTGGTGATTGCTGCAAGAACATGAGAATTACAGAATGTTAAAAATGAAAAGAACGCAATAGGTGTTAATTAACAATTCACTACTGTTTTGTTTTTACAGCTACTATGCAGACTGTGTCTCCATGGTAACAGACAACAAACAAACTCTGTAGTCAGATCCTGCAGTCATATTACCTTCAATCTGTCCTCTACTTCTGGCCGACTGTGTTAGCACAAAGCAGAGGATGAGGACATGCTACAATGTCAGATTTTGTTGCCCTTTTGCCCCAAATGCAGTTGCTTTTTTTTTGTTAAAAAAAAATGATTACATTTTTACAAATTTCATTTACATTTCTGTAACACTTGAATGTGCAAGCTGTGCAGAAATGCAGAAAAAGGTCAAGTCTCTATCCAGCTTTAGTCCAGTTCAGATGGACTTATTTGAACGGTGTTGTCCATCCAATTAAAATGTTAATGGCTAAAAATGGTGTAAAATAAGTAATAATAATAATAAGGTTAAAAAAAAATGTAAAAAAAAGTACTAAAAAACAAGTAATACTTGTCTCACTGATCCCCCACGATGCCGGTCTTCTAACACCACCTGGGTCCCCCACCAGTTTCTATTTCCTGGGTCCTTTTGAAACAGGAAATATGACCACTCAGCCAATCACTGGCTGCAGGAGAGACTTACCTTAACCAGAAAGCAGAGACCAGCAGAGGACCCAGGAAGCATCAGAATGAGAGCAGCAGTCAATCAGTTAGGTGAGAATTACTTATTTCATTCAATTAGGAGTCTTTTCAGAAATAATGTAAAATCATTCACTTGAATGGGGCTGAGCTGCAACCAGGTCATGTGACCGACATACGGTGATGTTACATGGCCTAGGAGGAGGCCACGGGGCTCATGGAGCACCATAGCCTCTTCAAACAGCTGACAGTCGGGGGTCCCGGGAATCAGAGCCCTGCCATATTACCTTTCTTGAGGATCAGTCATCAGTATTAAAGGGGTATTCCCATCTGAGACAATGGGGGCATACTGGTAGGATATGTCCCCATTGTCTGATAGGTGCGGACCCACACGTATATCGAGAATGGAGCAGGGAAGGTGGTGGCTGAAGCACCTTGGGTTTCCCCAGGTCTGGACACCAGCAAGCACTCTCCCCATAGAAGTGAATGGGAGCGCACAGCGCTTGCGCGGCCACTACTCCCATTCATTTCTATAGGGGCCAATGGAAATAGATAAGCCAGCGCATGCCCAGTGTGCCCTCCACCAATTTAAGGGCTCCGTTCTCTGTGTAGGTGTGGGTCTATCTATCAGACAATGGGAGCGTATCCTAGCAATATGCCCCCATTGTCTCAGATGGGAATACCCCTTTATTTCCTGGATAACCCCTTTAATGTGATCATTGAAATGTGGTCATGTAATAGCTGTCAGAAACCAGTCTATGTATGCGTATACAGGACCCCAATCTCCTGCATGGAATATATGTGTAGGGGTAATCTATACAGTTCATAACCTGCTCTACAGAGGAGATCTGGGCCATGAAACCTTCAAATGACTGCTTGTAGGAGTGCACCTGCTAGTCATGAGCTATCTCTATCCAAACACATGATAAGTAGGTCTGATCATGTATCATGTGATAGAACACGGGACCCCACATGCATATTCCTCATTGGTAGCAGGAAAGATATCGGAGCACAGGCCCCTGGATGCCGTCAACTCACCAAATATCAATTTTGAGGCCATTGGAGACCAGGAACTGTATGGTATCCACATGGCCGCACAGGTGCAGCGCAGTGTTCCCCTGATAGTCGGTGGCGAGGAGATCTGCTCCAAACTTGTGCAGTAGTTGGCAGATATCTACGTTCCCTCTGGCTGCTGCCAGGTGAAGTCCTGTACGGCCCCGGCTGTCCCGGATATTGGATCGAATCCCGCTTTCTAGAAGGCGCTTGGAGTAGTTGAAGTCCCCATCAATGCAGGCCTGCAGCAGGGGAACGTTGGTCAGGGACGAATCGTTCACAAAGACGTAGGACATGACTGTATCTTGATTTGCTGGAATATCAGAAGAGAGAAAATCAGGAGATCAATGAGGGACAAATACAATACAAATCTGCCATAATCATAGATATAACAAAGTCCAAATTAAAGGTGAAGTCCAGACCCTCACTCTAATCACCAGGGATATGGACACATCAATCACTGCAAGCAAGGAGCTGCAGTCCTGACCATCTCTGGTGACCGCCCCAGATGTCTAGTAATGTCGCAAATTGTAGAATCGCAAATGGCCGCCATTTTACAGCACGTGAACCCTCCCCTAAAGACTAGGCTGGTTTGGTTTGCTGGCCTTAGTAGACAGCAGGCAGGAAACAAACGGATCTGCACCCCAGCCGTCCCCGATCACCACTTCTGACGAGTACCATTTAATGTATTACAAAATTTCACAGGAAATACACAAGGGGGTCAATTATCAAACTGGTGTAAAGTAGTTGCCCCTAGCAACCAATCAGATACCACCTTTCATTTTCCAAAGGAGCTGGCCAAAATAAAAGGTGGAATCTGATTGGTTGCTGGTTGATAAATGACCCCCATGATGCATAGTAATAGGGGTTGCCTGCTTCGTGCCTAAATTTTTGTACTGATTTACAGCCTTAGGCCTCATTCACACAGCCGTATTTTCCGTATGCGTCCGAACAGAATTTTTTCTGCATCGCAAATGGACCCATTCATTTCTGTGGCACCACAAAAAAATGTTTTGCAGACAAGAATAGGCATTTTAATAACAGGGCCCGCGAAAATTGCTGGATGCACAGAGCTGGTATCTACATTACGCAGAACACAAAACGGATATGGTCGCGTGAATGTAGTCTTATGAAAATGATAAAAAGAGAACGAGAAAGTTTATTGGAATAGAAATAAAATCGGACAGAAGCCCAGAGGCAAATGTAAAGCCATAAACCTCAAATAGCAAAGGTTCAGAGGTGGGGTAAGGTGTAGGGATGAGTGAACTTCTGTTTTAGAAGTTTGCGTTCCGGTTACCACAGAATTGCATTATGGATAACGATAAGGATTCTGTGGAAACTGGAACCTGAACGCAAGGTGCAGAACAGGGATAAGCAACCTCCAGCTGTTCTGAAACTACAACTCCCAGAATGCTTCATTCACTTCTATGGAAGTTACAAATAAAGTTGAGTAAGTGTCCATGCTGGGAGTTGTAGTTTCACAGCACCTAGAGTGCCGAAGGTTGCTGATTTCTGGTGTAGAGTACCTGGCACAGGTGCTGGCGCCTATAGGCTTGGCTGAATGTACACACAGACATTACACCCCCGCCTCAGACACCAAAAGCATATGTTACATCCTTAAAGGGGTTTTCCTAGAGTTTTTACTGAAGGATAGGCCATCAGTATATAATGGGTAGGGGTCTGACACCCGGGACCTCCGCCGATCAGCTGTTTCAGAAGGTAGCGGTGCTCACGGTAGCGCCACGGCCTGTCCAGCTTAGCCTCGGCCAATGATCTTACGTTCATAGGTCACATGACCTAGGCGCTGCTCCACTGAATTGAATGAGCCTGACCTGCCCTACCCTCTAACCCTGTATCTTTATGAGTCTTCTTATCTAAGTAAAGGTAAGAGTCACATCCAACACTTCTCCAGTGCACACAGGAAGGTGTGACTGAGCCAGAGCCTTTTAAAGGGCTTTTCCACAAATTACATTTATACGTCCCCACCAATCACTACAGCGGGGGTCTGAGCCCCGTTTCCCCTTACTGTATGACTGTGGTGAGGAGGAGGCAGAATAGAGCGGTGGTCCTGCAGGCTGCCACCCAATTCAGAATCACAGCCAGACACTCAACCACCTCCTCACTGTGGTCGTGTGGTAAGGAGAAACTGGGGGGCTCAGGACCCTATTCTAGGGACTGGTGGTGACCAGAAATGGCTGACCTGTTACATGTGCGCTTGACAGCTGAAGACATCTGTGTTGGTCCCATGTTCATATGTGCCCGCATTGCTGAGAAACATGATGTTTTATTATATGCAAATGAGCCTCTAGGAGCAACGGGGGCGTTACCATTACACCTAGAGGCTCTGCTCTCTCTGCAACTGCTGTGCCCTCTACACTTTGATTGATAGGACCAGGTGATGATGATGTTTTCACTGTCTGGTCCTATCAATCAGAGTGGAGAGGATGCGGCGGTTTCAGATAGATTATTGCCTTTAGGTGTAATGGCAACGCCCCCGTTGCTCCTAGAGGCTCATTTGCATATAATAAAACATCATTTTTCTCAGCAATGCGGACACATATGAACATGGGATCAACACAGATGTCTTCAGCTTCCAAGTGCACATGTAACAGGTCAGCCAGTCTCATAGGTACAAATCTGCTGACAGATGCCCTTTAAAACAAAATACTAATTCCAACCTCTACTGCCCTGTGTCAGTCTTCACTGTAGTTATGACATTCTATTCAATAACCACTTCAGAAAAAAAACAGCAGCACTCCAATGGTGTGGAATCACTCAATGCCACCGTGATGGTTCAGTCCCTTGATGCTGTTTCTTCACTTTAGCTGTGTTGCTCCATTGCATTGCAATTTCTATTCAAGAACCAGGCAGCTCTGGATGAACAGATGCCAGCAAAAAGCATCATCTGAATATTTATTGCAGGAGAAGAGAGGAATAAACATTTTAGGGAACACCAGTTTCTTACCCAAAATCATGTTACCATCTGAAACTAATATCACATCGGTGACTGCAATCTATGGGAGGTGCCAATACAGGATACTGAACGGTAGCGGTATGATGTTAGGACCGGGTACTAGGGTGGCATCCTCCAATACTGGGTACTAGGGTGGCACAAGACCTGGCAGGCACCCCCTATTGTGGAGGAAACGCTTAGTATCCGATCACCTTGTCTCCACTCAATGGCTGATGTTGTGCCACCCCAAAAGTACCTAATGGTGGGCACCTACTGGCACATAAAAGGCCGTGTCTGATTTTTTGGCTCTGCTAACCCTGTATTGTGGGCACAGACTTTGACATTACACAATCCATCACCCATGATGACAACTGATGCCCGGGCAATGCCACTTGGCACCCTGATCACAGTAATTGACTGGTGCCAATGCAGACTGATGCCAACCTGACTGACCGTGTATAAATGGCTGGAGTGGCACTGATCAGGTAGACTGCACATGATGCCAGGCTGAGCACGGGCACAGTACATACAGTCCGGACACAGCCTCCAGGCCCAGGCCGCCCCTTCTCCAGCGCTGCTCGCCGATCCACATCCCATCTCAGCAGCCGCAGCGTTTCTGGAAAGGCCAAGGTCGGACTCACCTACCGGTGACACATACAGCGAGATGCACTTACCTGCCCCCTGGGGAACAGACGGTCCACGGCCGCTGATATCTATGATGTTATTGTATGCGGAGCGCTGGCTAGGAGGAGCAGCGACACCGTCTGTATGATCACAGGAGCAGCGACACCCAGCGGCCGCTACGGGACACTACAGCTACACGGGGCAGGGACGCAGCAGAACGGAGAGCTTTGACAGGGTAAGGAACTTTAGCGATGTCATGGACATGTGATCAGTCACGTGTGTGGGAGGAGTTAGGCTCCAGGCTGTGTTAGGCGTGTCACGTGGTTTTCTATTGCTTATTTTCTGCCAGCAAGTCACACAAGTGTGCGCCCCCCTGAGGCTGAAAACGGCAAAACAGGGCCGCCTGACTCACACAGCGGTCTGCACTGATATATTTTATACACACGGTCTGCACTGTATATGTTATACTCATAGCTCTGCACTGTATATTTTACACACACATCTCTGCACTGTATATTTTATGCACACAGCTCTGAACTGTATATTTTACACACACAGCTCTGCACTGTATATTTTACACACACAGCTCTGCACTGTATATTTTACACACACAGCTCTGCACTGTATATTTTACACACACAGCTCTGCACTGTAACATGAAAAAATGTTGAAAAGTTCAAGGGGTATGAATACTTTTTCAAGGCACTGTATGAAATCAGTTTTGGGCAATAAGTATAAATGGGTTATTATGTAGATAAAATTAATATTTTCTCAGTCCTGCCAAAATTCATTATAACATCATATATAATGTACACATTAAGGGTCCATTCGCATGGTAGGTTTTACAGTGTAATTTTGAACACATACTGCACATAACACTTACACAGAGTACACCGGGGTGGACTGGGAACTTAAAGGGGTTCTCCGAGTTATACAGTAGAGACCAAAAGTTTGGACACATCCTCTCATTCAAAGAGTTTTCTGTATTTTCATGACTATGAAAATTGTAGATTCACACTGAAGGCATTAAAACTATGAATTAACACATGTGGAATTATATACTTAACAAAAAAGTGTGAAACAACTGAAAATATGTCTTATATTCTAGGTTCTTCAAATTTTAATTCATAGTTTTGATGCCTTCAGTGTGAATCTACAATTTTCATAGTCATGAAAATATAGAAACTCTTTGAATGAGAAGGTATGTCCAAACTTTTGGTCTGTACTGTATAGGTCATCAATATCAGATCGGCGGGGGTCCGACACCTAGCACCTGCACCGATCAGCTGTGGAGGCGCGTGCCATATCAGCGCTGCCTCCTCTTCACTGTTTACATGCTGGCCGACACGGGGGTAGTGGTGAGTAGGTGTAATTACACCTAACTGCCCCATTCATTTCTATGGGAAGAGTCACTTCCATAGACTTGTATAGGAGCGATTCTTCCCATTGAAATGAATGGGGCAGTTAGGTGTAATTACACCTACTCACCACTACCCCCGTGTTGGCCAGCATGTATACAGTGAAGAGGAGGCAGCGCTGATATGGCACGCGCCTCCACAGCTGATCGGGGGGTGCCAGGTGACGGACCCCTGCCGATCTGATACTGATGACCTATCCTGGGTGGCCATGAGGAGGACTCAGGCAGCCCCCTGGGCATTGGTCCACCAGGAGATTTCCCTGTAAGGACTATGGCCAATCCACTCCTGTAGGACACAATGCGCACACTACTCACACCATAGACACATATTGCACACACCACTCACACACAGATACCACTTATGTACCTAGCTCACACAACATGTACTCATACAATGGATATAAACTACACCAATTACACTACAAGAATCAATCACTCAGCACTTCTCTCATTACTATATTTACCTGCTTTCTTGTAGGCTGTTGATCCTAGTAAGTGGTAAGCATTATGCTGGCCAGACATGGACATCTTTACCTGAGACTCCCCTCCACCATTACTGCTCCACATTACTAATCGGTCTCCCTCTCTCTAAACTCTCCCCCCTTCAGTCTGTCCTAAATGCTGCAGCCAAGCTCATCTATCCATCCACCTGCTACACTGATGCTACTAGTCTATGCCAGTCACTTCACTGGTTGCCCATTCACTACAGAATACAGTTCAAACTTCTTACCCTCACCCACAAAGCTCTCCACAATGCTGCACCTCCATACATCTCCTCCCTCATCTCTGTCTACCACCCTACTCGTGCTCTCCGTTCTGTTAGCGACCTAAGATTAACATCCTCCATAATTCGTATCTCATTCCCGTCTTCAAGACTTTTCTCGAGCTGTACCTACTCTTTGGAATACTCTGCCCTGGAATATTAGGTCAATTCACAAGTTCAGTACCTTCAAACGTGCCTTAAAAACTTTTCAGTTAGGCTTATGGAGCTTTCTAAAATAACCTTTTCCCCCCAACTAAACCTCTCCCCCACCAATTCCTCTGGCCTGAACTCGATTCTCTAACAGTCCCAAACCCGAAGCAGTTCGGCCGGCACCACTCCTTTCAGTACAATTATGGCTGGAATACTACTTATCACAATCAACTACCTTATGTGTCACCCCCAATTCCTTATAGATTGTAAGCTCTTGCGAGCAGGGTCCTCACTCCTAGTGTTTCAGTTGTATATTAGCCAGTCATTTTTGTATTGTACAAGAACCCTATGATTTTGTAAAGCGCTGCGGAATATGGTGGCGCTATATAAATAAATATTATTATTAAACCTGGTATATAACCACATATATACATTCATCTTCTCCAGCTGAACCATCTCCCCTCCAGACGCCCCCTGCGGGCAGATGGAGACTCTTACCAGTGTGCTGTAGCTGTACACATGACCCATGCACTGGCTGCTTGTACCTTCCAGGATTCTGAAGCCACTGAAGAAATTAACCTGCTGCAGCCATCAGTAACCTACCTGCAGCAACTGCTTGAGGATTCTCATCTCCTCTGCAGCCATCATTAACCTACCTGCAGCAACTGCTTAAGGATTCATATCTCCTTTGCAGCCATCAGTAACCTACCTGCAGAAACTGCTTGAGGATTCTCATCTTCTCTGAAGCCATCAGTAACCTACCTGCAGGAACTGCTTGAGGATTCCCATTTCCTCTGAAGCCATCAGTAATCCATCTGCAGGAACCTGCAAAGCCACTGCCTGGATGTCGGACCCCCACTGATCAGATACTGAAATTCCTTGAAAACCCCTTTAAGCTACTGGGGGAACAATAAGGGGCATTATAATTACTGGGGTCACTAAAGGGTAGCCTTATTACTTCTGGGAGCACTACTGGAGGCACTATAAAAAAATTATATCTATTATGGGGCATTACTACTACTACTACTGGGGGAGGTGTTATTATTTGGTACAATATGGAGGGCACTACTGCTAACAGTGAGCACTATCACTTCTCTATTATTCCCCTTAAGGTTCCATTCACACATCCGCAAATTCGGATCCGCAAAACACGGACACCGGCCATGTACGTTCCGCAAATTGCAGACCGCACATGGCTGGCACTATGATAGAAATACCTATTCTTGTCCGTGTCTGTGGACAAGAATAGGACATGTTCTATTTTTTGCGGGGCTGTGGAATGGAAGTGTATAAGCACTGTGTGCTGTCCGCATCTTTTGCGGCCCCATTGAAAATTAATGGGTCCATACCCGATCCATTATGCGGACGTGTGAATGGACCCTAAGGCCCCTTTCACACAAGCGAGTTTTCCTCTCAGGTGCGATGTGTGAAGTGAACGCATAGCACCCGCACTGAATCCAGACCCATTCATTTTAATGGGTCTTTGAACATGAGCGTTGTTTTTCATGCATCACTTCTGAGTTGTGTGAAAATCCCAGCATGTTCTATATTCTGCGTTTTTCACGCAGCTCTGGCCCATAGAAGTGAATGGAGCTTCAGTGAAAAACGCATTGCATATGGACTTAACCTGGATGCAGTCCGGATGCAATGCTGATTAAATTCATTAAATTGAAACTGATTATTTCATTTTAAATTGCATTTGTCGGGAGCACCGGCAGAGGCTGATAAATCCTACAAGGAAATTTCCTAGTGGGCCGACGACCAGGTACATAAAGATCTGATGCTCTCAGCATTAATTCATGTGCACTACAGATTCCAGCCTGCTCTTCTACCATCAAAAGGGACACTATTGTCCATGCTGTTCCATCCAGATGTCTATGTCCTAACCTACACAGTTAGTATTGGTTTTGGTTGCCATATTGACAATACCGTTCCCTGTATTAATGCCCCATTGCCGAGCTGGGCTTTATGACATCAGGGGAGTATAGCCCCTTGAGCCCTGGATCACTCAATGAGAGCGGTCAGAGTGAGACGAGGATCGTGGAGAGAGAAGCTGTGGAATACTTTCTGCAGAGCAATCGATTTCTTATTTCTCTGCTTCTTTTTTTTTTGGGCGTCCCCACCCTTTGCAGGATAACAGGTTGAACTGGATGGACATATGTCTTTTTTCAGCCTTATAAACTATGTTACCCCCCACCCCTTCGCTCACACTTTTTTTTGGTGTGTGTTGCGGAAGAAGCAGCAAAATGGCTGCTACGGCGGCAGGAGGAAAACTCCAGCCCTGGAGACATCTCCATCATTCCAAGAGGCCCCCGTACAGCCAGAGGCCAAGACCCATCGGTTATTTTGGACGTCTTACTGCTGGATTAGAAGGTATTGTGCCAGATTTTACAAGACTGTTTACAACACCTAGAAAGGAACCTGGCCGATACCTTAGGCTGCTTGGAGGACCCCCACTACCACCGGCACAACCACCTGCCGATAACACCAGTGCAACAGAAGTAGAGATCGAAGAACATCAGGTACCAGAGCCCACCATAACATCAGGTGAGGAGCAGACCCATCCCTCATTGATCAGGAGACCATCTGCCTGTGACATACCAACCCATAGAGGACGAGCAGCAAAAGTAACATCTAGAGTCCGCAGTGTGCCTTACGCCCTACCACCGCGTATTAAGGTCACTGCAAGACAGCTGAGTAATGTCCCACAATGGCTCCCTCTCGGTTATGAGTCTCGGAAGAACATGATAGCCATGCTGACCAGACCCTTGGTGGACGATTGGAGGTCCTATGTGACTGATGAGGGAGAATATATGAGGTACACCTTTACTCGTGATGTCATCTTTCACTACAGAGAATATCACGGGAAAATCTCCTTCTGCCGCAAAAAACTGTAGTGGTGGCGTCCCCTGCAGCGTGAGAGTACCATCTAAGCATGCAGCTGCTATTCAGATTGACTTTTAATTGTTTATCTCAGCTTGACTAATGGATAACTTTTTTGCCTGCTGTCTGCCCTGACCCCGGCCTGTTTTAGGACTATGATTGTTTGCTGCCTGCCCTTACCCTGGCCTGTTTATGGACTATGATTATCTGTTGCCTGCCCTGACCCTGGCCTGTTTTAGGACTATGATTGTTTGCTGCCTGCCCTGTTTATGGACTATGATTATCTGCTGCCTGCCCTGACTCCGGCCTGTTTTTGGACTATGATTGTTTGCTGCCCGCCCTGACCCAAGGCCTGTTTTATGAATATGATTGCTCTCTGCCTGCCCGGACCTTTGCTTGTTTCTGCAGTGCGGACAGTCCTGCACTCTCTCCCTGGCCTCACCTCTGGGCAGATCCCTTTTGGTCTCTGATATACCAGAAGTGAAAGGTCTTCAGATTATATATTCTGCATCAGTCATTACTCTGATCTGCCATACTATACATCTGATTCATGACCATGTGCAGAACCTTTTTTTTTTTTTTTATTGGAAATAGGCAGACAGACACATGGAAGGAGGTACTTCAGGTACTGTCAGCAGGGAGGGGAGGGGAATGCGGAAGGGGGAAATGCTGCTGCAGTGGGGGGAAGGGATGCTGCCAGGGGAGGGGTGGGAAGGGAATGCTGAAATGTAGAATAAGCAACGTCTGACCCCGAGAAAGTGATATGGTGTTTCCTCTGGTGTTGATGATGTGGTTTACATAGGGAGTGATGAGGGGCCTGACCAAGTAAAACTAAATCCCCGCAGTGTGCATTGTGTCCCACATGTTTTCTGTGATATGTGGGGGATACTGAAGAAGCTCTTCCAAAATATCCAGTATGAGAAGCAGATGACCGGCCTGAGAGGAGGCATCATCTGCACCCTGGTACTGCACCCGCTGAACCTGGTCAAGGTCCACTTTGCAGGTATAAGCACACTGATTATATAATCCATAATGGAGGTGATAGTCACTAAACCTTGCTGGGAATTGTAGTCCCCCCAATGGTATAATAAGTCAAATATATTTTTTTTTATATAGTTTGTACATAAATTCCTCACTTTTTTCAAGATCCCTACTTGCTATCAGCAATTGGAGGTATTCTTGTTTTTACCAGTAGCTGATCTTTTCTACACGACACAGTTGTTTGGTTTTATATGTTTACATGTAACTTCTATTTACTGCAGATTTTTCTTCCCAATTTTCAGAGATAAAAAATCTGCAGTGTAATAAAGTAGCAGCACAGCGGATGAGATGTTTGCAAATTTCAGGGCAGAAGTTGACTTGCCATGCAAATCTGAAGCACGCCAATTTACATAAAAAATTTGCACAGGAGATTTCATTCTTTACGTTGCATTGGGTGAAATCCTCTGGAACATCTGTGTCCAAATCCATATATGAATTTGCAACAGAATTTTCCATTCAATTCATATTCTGTGTTGGCGACGCCTAAAAGAGGCAACATTTTCCTGCAAAAGAAAAATGCTGGATATGTTACTATTAAAAGGGTTATTCTACAGAGGATAGATGATACATGTAAGATCACTCGGGGTCTCGAGTCCCCTAAGCCTCTTCCCTATGCATCTGATGTGAGGAAAATGCTCAGCTGACAGCAAGCAGAGATTTTGAAATGTGGTGAACTGATACACCAAGTATAATACAATATTGTAGAACTTTCTTTATACAATAATGATTAAACCTCATTAAAATGAAACAAGGAAGCTCTTGTATTTCCTGCTCCGTAAATGTATGGCATAGTGGAGTCGTTTTGGTACTGCGACGGTCCAGGCTCAGAAATTGAGCCATGCCAAAATAGTCTTATGTATTTCAGAAAACTTCACTTTTTGGAGCCTGTGTGTGCATTGCATTCTTCGACCTCGTGCACACGGTCGGGCAACATCAGTGCGGCAGCCGGGGCGGATCGAGACCCATTCAACTTGAATGGGTCCGTGGTCCGTCTGCACCGTAAAAAATAGAACATCCCACGGAAGCACTCCGTAGTGCTTAAGATCCGTTGTTCCATTCCACACCCATTCCGCAAGTGAACGGGTCCGCATCCGTGATGTGGGGGGCACATGGCCGTGTGCATGAGGCCTTATATAGATACATCCTTAGGCCTCATGCACACAGCTGTTGCAGGCAGTGGCCCATATTGCGGCCTGCAAACAGCGGGTCCACAATATGCGGGCACCGGCGTGTGCACCCCTCATCGTGGATGCGGGCCCATTCACTTAAATGGGTCCGCAAACCGGGAGAGGCGGTGTGGAACGGAAGCACAGATGGGAAGCCCATGGAAGCACTACGGAGTTCTTCCATGGTGTTTCTGTCCGTGCCTCTGCACCGCAAAAAAATAGAACATGTTTTTTACGGTGCGGGCGGATCACAATCCCATTTAAGTTGAATGGGTCTTGATCCGTCCCGGCCACTGCACGGATGTTACCTTAGTGACAGGACCATTTTGGTCTGTGATTCTATCCGTAGTTAACATGATGTCAGACTGAAATTGGACAACTCTCTGGATCAAGCTGCAGCAAAGAGCCGGTAAGTACTTACCTACCAGATCCCGCATGGCTGCTGTTCCGCTTCTCCCAGCTGGGCTCTATTTATCCAGATGCAACATTGAGGTTATGTCGACAAAACATGGCCGCCGTATACAATTAGTGGTCTCTTCAGGTGCACTGCTGAGGCCAGTGATTGGCTGCAAACAGTCACATGTTGTCTACATGACGTGATTATTGCAGCAGGGTAAGTAGAGCTGGGCCTGGTGCAGAATCTAGTTAGTACTTATCCTCTCTTACACCCCAGTGTCACTGATCTTATTACATATTGATTGTGTCTCCATTATCTGTCCACCGGTTATAACGCAATAAAGGCCTGCAAAAAGGAACAGCAGAAAACCTGACCATAACAGAACTGCTCCAGTCTTTTGCCAAGGCTCGTGAGTGATTTCTTGGCACGCCGTGCAATCCTGACCTTTGGTTTCAAAGGCAGCTGTAAAAATCTCTTGCATTGAGCTCCCTCTACTGGCAGTTGCAGGAAAATGCCATGACCTATGTTGGGAATTAGAGATGAGCAAGGCGAGCTTTGGATGTTACGTCCGAAGTTGCTTCGTTCAAAACTTCGGATTAATACTACATGGAGATCCGTCTCCGTACAGTATTAGAATGTATGGGCTCCAATGAGGCGAAGTTAGTTTTTGCGAAGATGCGCGTGACTTTGTTGAATAACTTCGGTAATTGATTTTTAAAGTGGAAAACCACTTTAAAACTTGGAACTGAACTTGGCTTTAACTCCAACTAGTACCTCAGAACCGAAGCCGAGTTCAGTTTCAAGTTTTAAAGTGGTTTTCCACTTTAAAAATCAATTACCGAAGTTATTCAACAAAGTCACGCGCAACTTCACAAATAACTAACTTCTGCTCATCGGAGCCCATACATTTTTTTTTTTTTTCAAATTCAAATGTTTATTGGTTTTTCATACATTATGCAATATGTAAAACTAAGTAGGACACAAGAGAACAGCAGAAGCAAAACATTCAAATGCTTAATATATCTGACTAAAAAGATACATCAGATAATAACCTAAGTAATCTAACAAGACAGCCTTACATAAGGCCATACAAGAGAAAAGGAGACCAGCTAAGAAAATAGCCAAGAGGGAGAAGAGAGGGAAGACACAAAGGAAAGGGGAGGGGTAGGGAGGATCTGGACATGGACATATCCGTTACGGAACACAGAAAGGCCCACTCCTGGTCACCAAGGAGCGCTCCAGAGGTCCGATGACTCCAGATCAGGAGCATCGGTAGGAGCCTGAACTCCTAAAGGTTTCCCAAGGTTCCCATACCTTCAGAAAGAGCGCGAACTGCTGAGGAGTATGAGCGATTAGTTCCTCCATCCTCTGAGATAACATGACCTCCTCAAACCACTCCTCCAGGGTCGGGGGCACAGACGATTTCCAGTGGCGAGGTATGACGGCTTTGGCCGCCTGTATAAGATGTTTCAGTAGGGATTTTTTATAGGCAGGAGCATTAAGATCAAAAAGGAACAGAAAGAAGGCCTCTGGGGAGTTGGGCATCGGGAAGTTCGTGATTGTTTGGATCACTGAGTGTACCGCATCCCAGAAGGGGCGTAGGGAAGGACAGTGCCACCATACATGTAGCAACGTGCCCTCTGCAGACCCACAGCGCCAGCACCTGTCCGATACCGAGGGGAACCACCTGTGCAGAAGGGAGGGGACCCTATACCACCTCGTTATTATCTTGTAGCAGGTTTCCTGTGCTCTAGTCGCTAGAACAGACTTATGCGTGAACAGAAAGCATCTGCGCCACTGAGAGGAGGATAGCGAAATACCCAAGTCTCGTTCCCATTTTGAGCAGAACGAAAGGGGTAGGGCCAGGTATCGCTCCAGCAACAATCTGTATAAAAAGGATATATCCCTAAAGACTGCCGATGGAGCAAGACAGGCTTTTTCAAAGGGCCTAAGTTCCCTCTCTAGCGTGTGCGAGGCTCGCAAAGTGAAGAAGAGGTGCTTGAGCTGAATATACTCAAATTGGGCCTTAGCAGAGTGAGGAGCGGTTCCCATCAAGTCAGACAGAGGTTTTAATGCAGTCCCTGAAATTACCTGGCAGAAACGGAGAGGAGAGAGTTTTGTCCCCGTCAAAAACGACCTACCCGAGGCTCCAGGGGGGAAATGAGGATGATCAGTTATTGGTGTCAGGGGACCTTTAACATCTATCAAGGAGGACTCCACGCGCATTCCCCTCAAAGCAGCGAAAGTATGAGAAAAAGTGAAGGTCAGCGCGGAGCGGGCCAAGCTCGGCACGCTCGGCATCCAGGGGATGACCTGCAGGGCTATGGGAGAGAGACTTCTGGCGAGGATAACCCATTGCTTTTGGGAGTGACCTCTGCAGGCTTCAAGAAGCCAAGAGTACATTGCCGCTTGAAAATAGAGTTTACAGTCCGGAAGACCGACCCCACCTTCGCCTTTTGGCCGAACCAGAACATTCCATTTAGTTCTGGGCCTGCCCGGAGACCACACAAACTGTAGGAAGCACTTACGGATCCTATTCCAAAACGAATACGGTATGCGGATGGGTACGATCTGCAGGAGGTAAAGGAGTTTAGGCAAAATATTCATTTTTAATATGCTGACCCTTCCGAACCACGAGAAGTCCCCACGACGCCAAGACTCAAGGTCTTTCTCAAAGCGCGCAACCAGGGGCAAAAAATTATCTTGGAATAGGAAGGAGCCCATACATTTTAATACTGTATGAAGTTTTGAACGAAGCGACTTCGGATGTAACATCCAAAGCTCATATTGCTCATCTCTAGACTATTAGGGCCCATTCACACGACCGTAGTATTGGGGGTCCGCAAAAATGCGGACCTGCAATACTACAGGTGCCGCCCGGCGTGTGTTCCGCAACGTTCGGAACACACAGCTGGGCGCCCCATTGAAAATGCCTATACTTGTCTGCTGTTGCGGACAAGTATAGGACATGTTCTATTTTTTTATGCGGAGCCGGAGCTGGCTCTGTGCCGTGGCTGCCCTGCTCTCATAGAAGTGAATGGGGCACATCTATTCCGCAGAATGCGGACCCATTAACACAGTTGTGTGAATGGGCCCTTAGGAATCAGAAGTAGGAGACCTCCTCTCACCATGGACTCCACATGTTGTGTGCATGAGGCCTAAGAGACATGGCAGAAACTGTAGCAGTAAGGCTAGGGCTACATGGTGACATGTGTTGCACCAATGTGCACCAACATTTTTTGTAATGATAGGCAAAGGAGTCACACTGTGACAGGCAACGTGCTGCGACATGACAGTCGTACATGAATCCAACTCGGATGGATTTTTTGCGACTGTTGTGTCATGGTTTCAGCATGCTGCAGTGCGACACAATTGACTTTCACTAAAAAGTCCTGTCGACGGATCCGTTATACTTTCCCATAGGCTTCTATTATGACGGATCAAAACGGAATGCCTTTTAAAGGTGTCCGTTTTGATCTCCGTCCTATGGATTCCGTTATTTTCCGTTATAACGATGTTATAACGGAAAGCTAAATGGAATCCCTAACGGTGATGTGAACAAGCCCTAACATGTGCAGAGGTCATTGTACAAGGAAAGAATAGATCGGCTCTGACAATCACTTATTGTGAATGTTGGATCATGTCTTATCTGTCACTCTAATCCTGTAATGATATCACCTGTGTATAGATAAGCAGATAATTGCACTAAATTGAAAACTGCAGGATTTTATGTTTTTTGTTTAAAGGGGTTCTGCAGTTCTGTAAAACTGATGATCTATCCTCTGGATAGATCATCAGCCTCTGATTGGCGGCGGTCCAACACCCAGGACCCCCGCCTATCAGCTGTTTGAGAAGGAAGCGGCGTCGCAGGAGCACCGCGGCTTTCTCTGTGTTTACCGCAGGCCCAGTGATGTCACGACTAGTATCACTGGCCTGGGCGGGGCTAAGCTCTGTTCACTTGAATGGAGCTTAGCCCTGCCCAGGGAATGGACGGAGGAATGGACAGAAACACCACGGAAAAAAGCAATTCACACATGTTTAGAAACTTAAAGAATCCCTTAACCAAAAACACGATTAAAGTTTGGCAAAAAATTTGCAAACAAATGGAATGGTCTACACCTCCTCAAAAAGAGTTACCTCTTATTACCGGTATTCCAGGGAAACATAGGACCTTAAGGGATAAGATAAGTGGTAGCATATACTTCAGCCAATTGAAATGTGGACAAGTCTTTTCCAATAACGCCATAATTGAAAGGTCTCTCTTGAATAGCTTGTCTACGGAGACATCTTTCACAGAAAGAGAATATACACAACTCTCATCCAGTCTTACAGTGCCTAACCCACCCTATGTTCCAACTAGCGGCTTCTTGAAAATGCTACATAATATACAAATAACCAGAGGATTGATATCTCTTTCCTATAGGGAACAAATTACCAATCTCCCTAGACCTCCATTCATAGAGGGGTTGGGTAAAAGAGCTGGGTAAACCCCTCAATGACAAGGAGGTAGAGGAGATCCTCAAACATTCCTTCTTAAATGTCACGGCGACCAACCTACAAGAAGCTCACTTCAAATTGGTTGCTAGATGGTACATGACTCCACCTATTCTACACAAGATAAATCCAGATATATCTGAATTATGTTGGAGATGTAACAGGGAAAAGGGATCTCTTTCCCATCTATGGTTCGATTGCCCTCACATTCAACCTTTTTGGCAAAGCTTTTCTGAAATAATTGGCAAGATTTTCCATTGTGTTGCAAACATTAGCAAGGAAATGGTCTTACTGCATATACCTGGAAAGGGAGATAGGACACTCTTAGAGAGCAAACTGTTTAAACATCTTCTTATAGCCGCCAAATCCTTAATCCCCAAAAGGTGGCTAGATAAAGGATCCCCCTACAATAAGAGACTGTTTCACATTAGTTCAGACGATCAGCACTTATGAAAAGAGGAGATGGTCTGTTATGAGGAAACCTAAGCAGTTTGATAGGATTTGGAAAGCATGGATCCAATTCGAAGTCTCTGATGAAGGTCAAAAGATATTACATTCGTAGAAGCCACAGCTCGATAACTAGGGCAGGCAGGAAGGTTTACTAAAGGGTGCAGGTTATTGTTTTGTTTAGTTATGTTACACACTTGTTCTTGTGCTCATCATATCCGCGAGATTCAACAGGAGTACAATAAAGATTACTACAAATATGTTCGGTTGCCATCGAACATGTATTTATGATATCCTGATGCTTTATTTTTATTCAACCATCACGAATGACTGATTTTTCTTTAGCTGTTTTCAAAATACCTATCTTGCGGATATTATATTGTTATCATTTGCTCATTTCTCATTATTTGTTGTCTAACATATAACAGCTGTTATATTGAGAAAATTTCATAAATAAAATAATTTGTACAAGAAACACCACGGAAGCACTCCGTAGTGCTTCCGTGGGGTTCCGATCCGTGCCTCAGTTCCACATCTCCGGGATTGCGGACCCATTCAAGTGAATGGGTCCACGATCCATGATGCGGGGTGCACAAGCCCTAAAATATAAAGAGCTTTTTTCCCACACGCGGTTTTGAAAGCCGCACTGCAAAAAAAAAAGTCCTGTCCATTTTGGAACATTGAAAATGGGCAGGAATGAAAATGAAAATCCTTACCAAAACATAAAAGCATGTTAAAAAACAGGTCAGGAAACGTGCATGCAAAATAAACACATCAGTTTTTTTCAGCTCTGAGAATACTCCATTTCTGCTGCCCATTTTCTCTCAGTGGGAGGCAGCGGTGAAGGTCGTGGCAGCGTTGCAATCTTCCGCACTTCTTCTCATTGAAAAGAAAGGGAGGCAGAAATGACATGACTGTTGGTGGAATTTCTGTGAGGGTTTCAGTGACAAAATTGATCCCTATTGTGTGCAAAAAACACTGCAAAAATGCGCCAAGAACCAAAGGTGGCAAAAAAAAAAAAGGCTTGAGGTTATCCTGTTTGTTTTTTTTTTACTGGTAATGTGTGTAGGGATTATAAGATCACCTGCACATAAGTGCGTGTATACACCCATAAGATTTTCCATGCAGATTTATGTACGTTTCTGCAGCATATTCGCACCAAAATTCGCAATGTCTAATGCCTTAGAGCCCTTTCACACAACCGTATGCCCTCCGAGACATATGGTCCGTGAGCGTGCCATACGTCCCGGAGCGGCATCGATCGTGCGCACAGGAGTGCACAGCATCATTGATTACAATGATGCTGTGCACGTCGGGCCGCCCGCGGGACTATTGTCGATGCGGCTCCGGGACATATGGCCCACTTACGGACTGTTTGTCTCGGAGGGCATACGGTCTTGTGAAAGGGCCCTTATTCACACAGTCAGTGGGGCAGATTTATCAAAACTGGTGCAAAGTAGAACTGGCTTAGTTGCCCCTAGCAACAGATTCCACCTTTTATTCTTCAGGGCTCTTTTGGAAAATGAAACGCTCCTTCTGATTGGTTGCTAGGGACAACTAAGCCAGTTTTCCTTTGCACCAGTTTTACTAAATCTCCCCCAGTATTTGGTCAGTGATTTCCATCAGTGATTGTGAGCCAAAACCAGGAGTGGAGGCTACAAAGAGATAAGGTATAAGGGAAAGATCTGCACCTGGTTTTTGGCTCACAGTCACTGGGGAAGATTTATCAAAACTGGTGCAAAGGAAAACTGGCTTAGTTGCTCATAGCAACCAATCAGCGTGAGTCTTTCATTTTACAAAGGAGCTCTGAAAAATGAAAGGTGGAATCTGATTGGTTGCTATGGGCAACTAAGCCAGTTTTTCTTTACAACTTTTTTGATAAGGCCTTATCAATACTTAGCTGATAACACAAACGTATTTTGTGGTGGTGATGACCGATCCTCAGAATAGATCATTATCAGTACAATGGGGTCTGAGTCCTGGCACCCTCACCGACCAGCTGTTTCAGAGAGCCGCCGCGCGTGATTGCAGCTGGCTCCCGGTAGATCTCCAAGCACAGTTCCGTACATAGTATAGTGGCTGTTCTTGGTATTGCAGCTCAGCCCCATTCACTAGGTCGTGTGACCGATGTACGGTAACGTTACATGACTTAGGAAGTGGTTGTGGCGCTCATGGGGCGCTGGCCTCTTATAACAGCTGACCGGCAGAGGTCCCTGGTGTCGGACCCCCGCCAATCTGATATTGAGGACCTATCTAGAGGATAGGCCATCAATATAAATTTACGGAGAACCCCGCAGGACACACAAATGCTTTTTGGCTAATGGCGTTCTTTTCCTAATTGGTGACATTTTGGTGAAGCTCTGGTGTATTTTTCATCTTCCCTATAGGGAAAAATTGCCTAAAAAATGCTATCCACGCATTTGTCTAGGAAAAAAAATTGTGGCATGGAAAAAAACGAAAAAAACAAAACAAATTCATGTGTGTTGAGGCACAAAAATGTGCATAGAAAAAGCAATGAGGGAAGGAGGGTGCACATGTGAGCAGCAGCGCCTGGTATGTCAGGTCACAGGTGTTTCCGCCTATACTGACATAACACACCCGCACAGTCAGCTCCAGACCTCACACTACAACAACAGCGAGCTGAGCTCTGCTGCATCCACCACACCTGATAATTGCTCCTCTCAGCGGTGACCATGCACATCAGCATCCCTGTCACAGAAGAGCTTGTGGACAACCTGGGTGGACGTTATGTGGTTAGTATGACTATTTATGCTACTTTTGTCTAGATTTCTAAACTAGATATTATGTAAAATACTTTTATTTTTGGGTACATCCACATGTTCAGGTTTCCGTATGCAGTTTTGGAAGTCAAAAGCAGGAGTGCACAAAAGAAGTAGTATTTATTGGATTTGTGTTATGGCATTCTGTTATAGGTTCTGTTACAACGGAATATAACGGAATATAACAGAATTTTAGGATGGAAAGCAAAACAGAAGCCTTTACGAGTAGGGATAACCGAACTTCTGTTTTCAAGTTCGACGTACAAGATTTGGATTCAGATTATCTAAGAATTCCATTATGGATTCCACTACCATGGACAATAACTTATGATATGTGGTGGTGGAATCCATAACGGAATTCTTAGATAACCCGAATCTTGTACGCCGAATTTGAAAACAGAAGTTCGCTCAGCACTATTTAAGAGGCATTGCGTTTGCTCTGTCCTAAAACATGTCTATGGGGACAAATAATGGTTCCGTTTTGTTTTCATTATACATGACCGAAAAAATAGTCGACAGTGTCCAAGTGTCTATGTGGCAGCCTCTGTGTAGGACCCATTTTTTCTGCAACTTGTGCTATTTTGATTTCACACCTTTGGTTGTGGCTCCGGTTTCTCCTGTATCTGTAATTGAGTTATTTACAGGGACATTTCAGCCTTAGACCTCATGCACACGGCCGTTGCCTGGCTGTGGACTTATTGTCGCCCGCATATGATGGCTCAGCAATACATGGGCACCGGCCGTGTGCACCTTGCACCATGGATGTGGACCCATTCACTTGAATGTGTCCGCAATCTGGGAGACGTGTTCTAATTTTTTACGGTGCGGACAGTCGGATGTGGATCAAGTGAATGGGTCTGCGGTCCGCATGCGGTGGCCCCACGATCGCTGCCCGTGCATTACGGACTGGAATTTGCGGTACGCAGCACGGACACGGCCTGTGCACGTTCGTGTGCATGAAGCCTTAGTTTTCTCCTACAAATAAAGGTTTTCCCTAAATAAAGTATATTAGAAAAAAAAGTTTCATGGCCCCCTCCATTAGTAGTGATGAGCGAACTTGTGTTTTAAGTTCACCGCCCAAAGTTCGGGTTATTGAAGAATCCCGTTATGGATTCTGAATTCTGTTATGGTTCATGTCAGCGGGTCTTTGATAACCTGAACCCAAAATTTGGACACCGAACTTAAAACACAAGTTCGCTTCACACTACCCATTTGCAAAAAAAAAAAAAAAAATGACAGTAAAACGTTAATTTTATTAGGCAAAAAAACTGTTTGGAAAAGGTCAAATATTACATTGTAGAACACATCTGAAAAAGCACGCCAAAAAATCTTGATTGTGCCACAAAATAATACACATGTGGACAAAAAATATGCCACCCCCAGAGTGTCGTAGTTTTAAGCCACTTTGTACATCAAAAAACTAAGTGTGCCTTAAGAATTTGTCATAAAATCAGAAAATGGCTCAGGCATCGCAAAACGCAACAAAACAGGCGCAACAATGTCAATAAGTATTGCTGACACACAAAAAAAAGAGTATGAAGGAAAGAATACAACAAACACTTAGACTTGTGAGGACACTATATAGTAAATGTGCCCCATTAAATGTGCCCCATTGCCAGATGCCTTCCGTTTTTCACTCAAGCCCCTTTCACTTCTATGAAGCCAGAGCTACGTAAAAAAACACAAATATAGAACACGCTGGGATTTTTCCTGAACTCGGAGATGATGCGTGAAAAATGTACACAGACCAATGAAAGGGTCAGGATTCACGCATTTTGTCCGGACAGAAAATTTGCTTGCGGGAATCATGCTCCGTGTGAGATCCAGACCACAGAATCTCTCTCTCACATGGAGCTCGATTCCCACAAGGGACACGCTCATGTGAAAGAGCCCTAAGAGTATCTGTATATACTCCTGTGGTGTTCCGATCCGTGCCTCCGCGAATGGGTCCGTGATGCGGGGTGCACACGGCCAGTGCCCGTGTATTGCGGACCCACTGCATGCGGGCCGCAATATGGCCAAGGGCGGGAAACGGCTGTGTGCATCAGCCCTTAGACAGATCCGCGATTTGTGGACTGCAAAACTAATACAGTTGTGTGCATGACGTCTTCTCACCACAGTTGATCAAAGTGCAGCTTGGATATTCCTTTTAGGCCTTATGCACATGGCTGTTCCATGCATTGGGGACCGCAGTTTGCAGTCCCCGATGCACGGGCACTACCCATTCGGCTGCCGTGACGAATCCAGACCCATTCAACTTGAATGGGTTCGTGATCTGTCTGCGCCGCAAAAAAATAGAACAAGCTCTAGTGAAAGTGCTGTTTATGGGCCAGAATACGGACACGGCCGGCTAACGGCTTTTACCTCATGTTCTGCCATTTTTGTCCTGTAGAAAAAATGTTTTTTATGGCACACTGTGCATGCTTTAATCAATGCAGGAACAATGCACAAGACAGGTATTTTTAGATGTTAAAAAAAACAGTAACAATGGGTATTTGAGCAGGGGGTTCAGGTCACTGCTGCCAAATAAAAAACAAAAAGCGTCTGCGCAGCTGATATCTTTGGAGTGGTAGGACAGGATCCACCAGTACCTCTGTGTTTGTTCATTGCTCTGTTACTTGCCCTCACATTTTTGGCACATTTTTTAGGGACTGGAATGAGCAAACAGTTCCTCCACATTCCTCAGATCAGTAGTTAAAGTTTCAGTTTCCCTACATTGATGACCTGGCCCTCATAAGTCATCAGTATCACACCGATGAGGGTCTGAACTCCCGACACCCCTGCCGATCAGCTTTTTAAAGAGACCACAGCGCTTGTACGCTTCTTCACTCTTTACCTACTTGTCATTAACGCTGCAGCCGCCATACAGTTCCTCCGTCCCATTCAAGTGAATAGGACAGAACAGCAATAATTGCACTGCGCCGTCCTATTCACTTGAATGAGCAGTTGTAATTAAGTACGAGCACTTTTGTCTCTTCACACAACTGATTGGCAGGAGGCTGTGAGTCGTACCCCCCCACCAATCTGATATTGATAATCTATCCTGTAACCGGAGAACCCCATTAAAGGGATTTTCCATTATGATTATGAATGAGGCTTATTTGTTTTTTTATTCTTGATACATTGTGACCTGTTTTGGTAGAAATATTGCACATTGCTGAAAATGCAGTTAAGCATGAACTGTATTCTCCAACATGGCAGACTCTCGGAGAATGTGGTGTGTGTGTGTTATTGAACAACTCAATTTATGAAAAAAATCACTCAGTCCGTGACTAGAAGGCCACTATTAGGACACATTCACATGATACCTATTACAAACCAGTTTTCTGTTCAGATTTTCATGCAGAAAATCCACAGAATAAGGGCACATGCACGCATTTTATTTTATTTTTTTTGCAGCCCGTATGTGGAACCGTTCACTTCAATGGATCCGCAGCTGATCTTCTCTAGTAGCTTTAGCCTCAGACACAAAGCTTCTCTGGCCTAGTTTTCAGAAGCTTGCACATTTAGGTCTTGTCTGTAGCTCTGCTAAGACTAAACTAACTAACCAGGGGGCGGACCCTGTCCATCTCCTTAGTAACCTTACCAAATCTGCCAGTGTTAACTATATATTGCCCATACATTGCTATTACGTGTACACAATGCATAAAGGAATGTGGTAACAATAAATCACGATGGTCAACTCGGCACATTCAATTATATATATTTATAATTATAAACATTAAACTAAGCCTCTTTTCCTTTGCATCAGTTTTGCTAACTTTCCCCTTAGTCCTTTGTCATTTTCAGCTCTGCCCCTCCGGTTTGTGTTTACAGGCTGCAATGGTGCCGTAGCGGGTATAGCACCATGTGAGCAGTATACAGGCACTAGACCGCTAGGCCACTGAATAGGCTGCAGCAGTCACGTGATGTCAACATGCCATATTCACCTACATGTTGTCCCTGATCAGGTGACCGGGATTCTGACAGAATGGACCATCTTGTGATTTTTCGGCATTTTATGAGGAAGGGGTAGCATGTAATTGGGGACTGTAGCAGTGCCTAGTGGCTGACAGTCTTCTGTACTAGTAGCAGTGCCCCTAATATTGTAACCCTCTCATTTCAGCTATATTCTGTGTACCTGGAGGGCTTTATTCTTTTTCAAAGTGCGATACAAGGATCTCCATTTCTGGGATGAAAAGGTAGGTACTCATATATATGTGACTTGTGACAATTATGTAAGTCGGCCACTTCTCTGGGGGCTATGTGCTGGGGATACCCTTCTTCTAGGTCCAAAATTTCCTTACAGGAGTCACCGTTTACCAAGGCCTTGGACATTACAACCATACTAGTTGCAGAGGGGTTGGCCAGCAATGTAATGTGTGCAACAGATTTTGGGGTCAAGAAGAATATACATGTTGGATTTCATCCAGGGGCGTAGCTATAGGGGGTGCAGAGGTAGCAGTCGCTACCGGGCCCAGGAGCCTGAGGGGGCCCAAAGACCCTTGTGCCACATAAGAAGACACCAGTATTATAAAGTGCAAGCTGGTCAAGTTACACCTCTGACTAGAGGGAAGGGGTTAGGTCAAGAATTTGGCATGGAGGAGGGGGATGGCATTTCAATTTTTGCCTCAGGCAGCACGAAGGCAATGTGCTTCCCTGGCCACAAAGCACTGAGAAGAGGGGGCCCAAGCTGAACTCCTGGACCAGGGGCCCATGAGCCTTTAGCTACGCCCCAGGGACGTAGCTATAGGGGTGCAGAGGTAGCAGTTTGCTACCGGGCTCAGGAGCCTGAGGGGGCCTAAAGACCCTTGTGCCACATAAGAAGATGCACTGAGGGAAGGGGGGCCCAAGCTGAACTCTTGCAACAGGGCCCATGAGGCTATAGCTACGACCCTGATTTCATCTGTGGGGTCTTGTTCCTCTCCATTGGGCTGACTGTGCGTGTTTGTAGGAGGAGACCGTACACTAGTTTGGCCTGTACCAATTCCATTAGAGAAGATTTGCTGCCAGTAGCGGCACACGTCTACTGAAATGGTGGTCTCTAAAGAAAGTGCAGGGCCTACAGGATACACTAAAGCTGGCCATGTACATGTTCGAGTGAGAGCTGTGTCTGCTCACATCATTAGAATGCAGGGAATAATCTGCTACGAGTCATCTCTGGCAGTGACTTATTTCCTGTGGGAAGAAATGATCGGGCATGTTGAAATACCAAAGGCTGATCAATGTTCCTGCCAAGATTACCAGACTGGAACGGCCATGGTATCTAATGGCACCCTACAACATGACTTCAGGTGTTGGTCCTGTGTGTCTCGGTAATATGCCTAATGGCAGTAAGCGTTCTCCTGTGATGTGGCCATCAAAATTCTTATCAATGATGAAAGCAGGTTCTGCTGATGACCGTATCAGAGTTTGCAGGAGGGCTGGAGAGCATCTACCGCTATCCTGAAATAATGAGTTGCACCAGCTTGGTGGTGTGATCATTGACTAAGCACCACCAGCAGTTTATACTTTGTCAATCTCAATGTTTTTGAAGTCACTCCATGTATTCTACTTCTTGACCTAGCCCTTTAACTTTCTCATTATGTGGACTTTTAGAAGGGGCAGACAGGTTTGCTTAAAAGAACGTGTCATCAGAAAATTACCTGTTGTTTAAATCATGTTTTTATGTTTAAAGAATTTTTTTATGTTACTTTTAAATTTTCCATGACGATACATTTAAGGGGTTCTGCAGTTGTTTTAAACTGATGATCTATCTTCTGGATAGATCATCAGCATCTGATTGGCGGGGGTCCGACACTCCAGGAGCGCCGTGGCGTTCTCTGTGTGTCCCTCAGGCCCATTGACGACTAGTATCACTGGCCTGGGCATGGCTAAGCTCTGTTCACTGAATCAAGCTTAGCCGCGCCCAGGCCAGTGATACTAGTTGTGACGTCACTGGGCCTGAGGGAAACGCAGAGAAGGCCACGGCGCTCCTGGAGCGCCGCTGCCTTCTAAGACAGACGATTGGCTGCCCCCATAATAATGTTCAGGAGATAGAATTGTTAAAAATTAGAAGAAAAATATATGTTACTCTCTGGTTTTAACTGGTAGAAAAACTTTGAAAGGTGTGAAAAACTATGGTGAAGATTTCCAGGCGTTTTTTTTTTTTTTTTTTTTTTCCCCGCTAGTATAATTTCAGATCTCCCATAGAAGTGAATGGAGAGAGATGCACATGTGTGCCCACTTCTGCATTCACAGTGGTGTGAGACAGAGCCCTATTCTCAAGTGTGGGCCACAGAGTTTAAACCCACACTTGTCGGTTATTTATAGCATATCCTATGGATATGGCGTAATTTTCCAGACAAGAATAACCCTTTAAAGGGACCATTACAGGAACAGCTTATTTGCATACCTTCTTCCCAGAATTCTAGAGGAGAATGTATGGCCTATAAGCCTCCTCACGCCGATTAAGTTGCTCTCCCAAATCCTAACCTAGGCCTCTCACCCAGTTGAGCCAGTACTCTCTGCTCTGCACTGATGAAGGGCAATCAGCCCGAAACAGCTGTCTGCAAATGAGATGTTGGCTTATTTATTATCCGAGTCATGTCTCAAGGCCTATTTAAAGGGTTGAACGTTGACTTATAGCAGTGATGGCTAACCTCCGTCCCTCCATGGTGAAACCACGACTCCCAGCATGCTCCATTCATTTCTGTGTGGTTCATAGAATAGCCAAGCAAGTGTACATCTTGGGAGTTGTAGTTTTACCATCCCTTTCTTCCCAGGAAAATTTTTTATCACCTCTTAACACCCTATATGTGAATATTGTTTATTATTATTTATTATTATATTATTTTTTTTTTTATTTTTTTTTTACAAAGACCAGGCAGACGTCTTTTTTTAAGTCAATCCATGTATCCTGCTTCCTGGCTCTTTAACTTTCTATTTGTTTGGACTTTCAGCACAGCAAACATGCTCATGGGACTAATATCGGGATCAGACATTTGTATGAACTCTAATTCCTGATAATCGGCCTGTGTAAAGGTCATCTATTGGATGAAACTGTTGTGTATGCTGGCTCCTAAATCATTGTTTCTGGGCAGCAGATCGTCCTGTGCAAACAGGGATCTCCTGCCAAGAAACAATGAATCTGTATGAAGAGGAGTGACTGCAGTAGTGATCGCTCGTCATTGTACAGTGGAAGTGATTGCTGCATGTAAATGCACCTTCTCTGAGGTTGGTGTGTGTAGTGCGCCATTACCCTTAGTGACCAGAGAGTTCCCCACTATAGTTAGTCAATTAGAGCTTCACACATTACACCGTTAAGCGCACTTCTGTTGGCTTGTTGGCTTCTTTATCTAGGTCTATGAAGAGGACAATAGAGCTGTCATACTGTCATGCCAATTCTATACATACTGCTATAATGAGGATTACCTTTTAGGTAGCATATTTCCCTCACAGCAACAGAAAACTGACCGTGGATTATGTATGTGTATAGGAGTTCTCTGTGCCAGTTGCTACAGAAGGACAATATTTTATGTCATTTTCAATAGCATAGTACTGCCGATATGAAAAACAAAAATAGGAAAAAAAATGTTTATATTGTGATGGAAGAGTCCCCTTTAAGAATGATAATTTTCAAAAATGTATTACGATTATGTGCAGCCAAAGATGTGTTGAGAGAGTATCAGTTTGTTCTCGCGACATGATACGATCTCTGTCATGTGCCCGGGTTTCTGTGCACTGTGATGAACTGATAATACAGGTTTTTGTTTTTATTTTACAAGCATTTTGAAGCTTTTTGTTACATGACTAAAAAAGTTCAGGAATGTAAACATGTGCCATTTCAGGCAGAAAATGACACACAACTAGGCTGTGGGAAAACCCACAAATAACCTTGTCACTGCCTTGTCAGGCTGGGTTCACATCGGCGTTGTGCTCCATTATAGGATCAGAGCAGAAATATGACAGCCATGCTTCATCTGACACATGATGGACGCACCTGAAGGACCTATAATGAGGGTCAGTCAGATTCCTGTCATAGTGTCTGTCATTTGACAGGGAAAAATAGTGCTGATCAGGGTTGGACACAGGCAGCAGAGGGCCTCTGTGCCAAAGAATGTGCCTGCCACCCCATGCCGAATTCCTCAACCTAACCTATTCCATCCTAATATTATTACAGCAAATACAAAAAGACAGGGTAAGGCGAATTTCACACCTGCGGCATTACGATCAGGCCACCTAATCCAGCAGAAAATGCAAGAGTCGGCCGGGGACAAAAACCACGCATGCAGCGGTTTGTTGTCCGCTGATTCTCTGCATTTTTGCCAGTTGTGGCCGGATCTCTGCCTTACCCCATTGTAGTTTGATGGGGGTGGTGGACATTCCATCTGCATCCCGCAGTGCGGATGCAGTAATTCCAGCAGGTGTTCTCTGCTGGAACAGCCTGCTGGAATCACTACGCAGTTGTAAAAGTAGCCTAATACACAGCTCCACATACCTTTTACATCCCAGACGCTGTGCTCCCCAAAACTATACTGCAGACATCATGATCCCCCCCCCCCCTGAAAATACAAGTTACACTAGATAGGCCCCCTTTAATAATTATTGGAAAACAATGCTCTAAAAAATAACTTCCCCCAGCAAATAGTGCCCCTGACACTAATAGTGTACCCATAATGCCCCCAAAAATAACTGTTGTTAAGCTGATACTGTGCCAGGGTGCCCCACAGTAATGGTGCTCCCCAAAATCCCAACAATAGTAAACAATTCTGTGCCAGAGTGCACTTGTAGTAATAGTGCTCCTACAGTGCCCCCAACAGTAATTATGTCTCCAGAAGTAATAATGCTCCCATAGTCCCACAGTTGTAATAAAGCCCACTATAATACCCCTGTTAGTAATAATTCTCTTTTAATGTGTGACAGTAGAAAAATGCCCCCTTATAATGTGCGTCAGTAACAAAAAATGCCCCATTGTGTGTCAGTAAAAAAAAAAAAAAAAAAAATCTCTACATTTGCTTAGTGGCCCCAGTAGAGCAAATGTGCTCCTCCCACGGCCATATAAAATGCCCCTATAGAATGCAGATCATACATAGAATATATAGGGATGAGTGCTTCGCACAATGTGCTCCAAGTCTCTCTATCATCTCACTCCTGCTGCCTGCCCTGCCACAATCATTGACAGACAACTCAATGAGGCCCCCCTCCTGCCTGTAGAAAATGGGCCCCCTCCCTGCCCACTGTCCTGAGGACGGCGATACAGATGAATATAGGGATTAGTGCCCACAATGGAAGCCTCATCTCCACTCCTGCCCCTGCCCCCAGACAGAAAGGGCCCCTCCCGCACTGGGCCCCTGTGCATCCGAACCAACTGCACAGGCAGTATGTCCGCTCTTGGCTGTGATTGACAGGGCCATGACTGTGCGTCATGTCTCCTCATAAAATCCATTCCCACAGAGATTCAACTGAAGGTCTTATCAGCTGTATTGAGGACCATAATCCCTGACCAGCAGAGCAGAGAGGAGGATGAGGCAGCTCTTTACCTCAGTGTTCTGAAGTAATTTGTCCTGCTGTGTGATTAGGACAGGTTTTGTGTGTACTAATTGGACGGCGGCCATTTTATTTCTCCTGATTGCTCACCAGACAGAACGAGCCATTATAACTAATGGAAGGAATTTGGGAATATATTTATAATAAAGTAATATTTAAGAATTTTCAGTAATTTTATTTTCTAATTCCTGGAAAAGAACCCTCTACGCTGATCCATTCAAATAAAAATGTTATCTGCCTGTATTTTTTTATTTTTAAATTTGTCATAATTGCTTAAGCGCTAGAATTTGTTTTGTGACTGAAATATTACATTTTGCTGTTTCTCCATAACATCTGTGACTGACTCTAAATTACAGATGCGTGATATATTTGGAAATAGGCTCCCAACATTTCCACCAAAATATTATCTGGCGATGACTAAATCTATGGCTGGACAAAGGAGAATAATGCTGGAGAGCTACTTGCAGGAAGGTAATTTCACTAAAGATCTTTGCATTAAAGGGTTTTCTGGGTCCTCTGTATTGATGACCTATCCTCAGGATAGGTCATTAATATCTGATAGGTGGGGGTCCGACTTCAGGTATACCCAGCTCATGGACTCATGCAGACCTGACAACCTGGACCAGCAGGGATGAATATAAAATGCACCTATTTACCTTGTTCTATATATATTTTTAATTTATTTTTTTTTATTTTTTTTACAGTTGTTTTAGATCCTGTTATTTCTAACAGTGACATCTTCATCACATGTTTCAAGAAATTACAGTTGGTAAGCATGTTGATCCCATAGTCACTAACCTCAAGTTGACACAGGCCCTTCTTTTAGGGTGTTTTCACACCACGGTTTTTAATTTCCTAAAAATTCTACAAACTGATGTCAATTTGACAACTTTTTTCCCATTTTTACCCAGAAACAAGACAAAAATTAGAAGAAAAAAAAAAGTGGACATATTTGGACAAGTAGCAATTCAGTGGCAAGCTTTTTTTTTTTTTTTTTGTGTAATTTCACGGATCATGCTATTTTTCAGATTTTTTTTTTTCTGTTGGATTCCAACAGTGCACCATCTATTTATTTTTTTTTTTTTTTTTTATTTTTTTCTGGATGAAATAGCACAGAGTACGTCTGCACTTTCCAGTCTAGTTTAAAAAACATGTGCATGCGCATCTGTTAAACGCATTAGCTTTTTCAAGGTTTCTGAATAAAAATTGATACATGTAATGGAAAAAAAAAGTTTCATGACAAAGGCCTTAGGCCGGGTTTGTATATTCAGATTTTTTCATATGGTTTTTTGAAAGCCAGTGGTGGATATGGTCCATATCTACCCTTTTTGGCTTTAAAAACTACAAAAAAAAAAAAAAAAACACCGCCATTGTCATTCTGAATGACAGCCTCTGTGTACCTAACTTTACAACCTTGTGAAAACTGATCTGAACTGATAATGCATCCATTTATTTTTCAGGAAACCTTTAAGATGCCGTCCATAAAAGTGATCCTCAAAGTTTACTTGCCAGATGGCAGACAGGTTAAAGTAGACTCCAAGACTTCCGATACTGCGGAGAGAGTGCAAGAGGTAAATTTATTTATTCGCTTTTTACTTTGTACAGCTGATTATAGCATCAAGAACTTGAGCTTTATTAGAGCAGCTTATAGGTTTCAACTGACCTGTCAATTAAGCTTCGGCCAGGCTGAGAAGGATGAGATTTTTCTAGGTATGATCTGTGAAGAGGTCAATGTGCAGGGAGGGGGAGTAGATAAACTGTGATCAACACCTATTGTGAGAAGTGGGAGTAGATATGCTGGACCACCACTTATTGTGAAGGGTGGATTCTGTGTCATCTGTCATTGTAATCCTGTCTGTGATGAGATGACTGCTGAAAAATTATCTTTATAGAACAGGAAGTATCCGTCTATTATTAGGCTTAGTCGTCAGTCTGAAAACTGAATTTTTCTTTTTTAACTTTAGATGTTGACGTGGATAATTAAACTAAACATCGAAAATGAGTCAAAATATATTGAACATAAACTTATTTAAGTAATAGGTCTTTTCTTCAGTCACAATTCCTATAAATTGAATGGAAAAGACACATTATTGGTGGATTATTGTAGAGATATTAAGAAGGTGATTTATAATGAGTTATGGGAGAGCAAGGGTTTCAGGTACTTCTCTTGCATGGAAGCCAGGATTGCCATCAAGAAAGTACTACGGTTAGGAACCCTGAGCAGCTGGGGACTCCCAGGCCCAGCCACATCAGCAGCCTCATTGAGGGCAGTGAATACAAATGGAGTTGTGTGGCCCATCAGCTGGATATAGGGTGCAAAAAGCATCCTCTCCTATGACATAGACTTTTACTAAAGAAATTATTTTACAGGTTTTTACTGGGATATCCCAGACCTTCTATATGGCAGGCAGATTCACCATTACATACACCTGTCCTATTGGAGGGACTGGGTTTTCTTTGCTTAAAAAGCTACTTAAAGGGGTTGTCCCACGAAAAATATTCTACAGTTTTCAAACCAGCACCTGGATCTGAATACTTTTGTAATTGCATGTAATTAAAAATTTAGTATAGCTACTGAGTTATTCAGTAAAATGTATCTGTATAGTGCCACTTGATTTCTTATTCCTTTGACCTACTCACTGAGAAGGCCGCACATGCTCAGATTCATCCTTCATCTGCCTCCTGAGCTGTGATAGGGAGAGCATGGACACGCCCCCTGAGCTGCAGCAGAAAAGACACTCCCCTCAGCTTCATATATTTAGCAGAGCATTGAATGGAGAGATCTCTGGATCCATGTGAGGTACATGGCTGATTCTAGCTTTGTCATTGTACTGTACTATATAACGTTTGATTTTCATTTTTTACATTATTCATGGGATAACCCCTTTAATAGTATTACTGTTGTACTCACAGGCATGATATTAAATAGTATATTTAAAATAAATTTGCGCCATTTCTAATTACTTACTGTATATTTGTTTACTGATCACAGTGAATTGTATGCTCTCTGTTTTACACAGCTTATTTTGATTGCAGGGATACTAAATACTGTTTTGTGATATTTAATACAAAAATGTAGTGTTACAAAAACACATTTACTGTAATTTTTTTTTAGTAATATTGTTGCCAAAAAAAAATTAAAAAAAAAATTAAAAAAATTAAAACTTTTACCACAAAAAGAGATGGAAAGTAAAAGTTTAATTTTTCTGCCATACCTTTTACTAGAGAAATTACTTAACAGGTCCTGAATGGGAGTTGAACCCCAGACCTTCTATATAGCAGCCTACTTATAAAGCTACTTTTCATTACACTATGCATCATGTCCCTTGTAGCAGAGGCGTTGTGTGATTACAACTGAATGGAGTGAGTCCTTACACTTCTGAGACGACAGGGAGTGTAATGAAGAGGAAGCAGCACTTACATGGAGTGCCACCTCCAATTCAAACAGCTGATCGGTAGGGGGTGCCGGATGTTGGACCCTCACCGATCAGATATTAAAGACCGTTCCTGAGGATAGGTCATCAATACAAACGGGCTGCCCAACCCCTTTAATAGTATTACTGTTTTCTTTACAGTCATAATGCTAAATTAATAGTAAAACTGTTTAGTAGCTTTTTAGGCAAAGAAAATCCTAACCTTACAATAGAGCAGTCCTATAGAGTAGTGGTAAGTCTATTCCCTGCTATACAGAAGGTCTGTGGTTTAATTATCAGCAGAGATCTATCAAATAATTTCTCAGTAAAGGTTATAATAGCAGAATAAAATTTAACTTTTTTCCTTTTTTTTTTTTTTTTTTTTTCTTTTATGATAAGATACATTTTCTGCAAAGTTATTATTACTGAAAAATATTGTGGAGCAAAAACCATTACAATAAATGCATTTTTGTAACATACTTACTATTAAGCAGTATTTGATATCCCTAAAACCATAATAACCTATACAATATAGTGAACACATTATTTACGGCGATCGGTAAACAGTGTAAATAAAAATAGCAATTTAAAAAAATGATGGCTGTTATGGCTATGAATGTAAGAAGGGAAGATGAAGGTCCACATGGCTGACTTGTATGGAGACCTGAAATTCTTGATGGCAGCCCAGATGGGAGCCCTCTGCTGTCTGCGTCTACCTCTGTCGCACAACTCCATTTATATGGGGACTGGTCATGTGAACCTGCCCCCACACACTGCCTGCCATTGAGTTTGAGCCCCGTTGCAGCTGCTTCCACTATAGCTACGCCCCTTGCACAGGACCCAGCACCTTGTTGCACACATGGTTAGCCTAGATTCTGCAGAACAGGGCACATCTAGGGGCGTAGCTATAGGGGTGCAAGAGGTAGTAGTCGCTACCGGGCCCAGGAGCCTGAGGGGGCCCAAAGACCCTTGTGCCGCATAAGAAGACACACACAGCACTAAGGGAAGGGGGGCCCAAGCTGAACTCTTGCACCAGGGCCCATGAGCCTTTAGCTACGCCCCTGGGCACATCCATAAGCTACACAAATATGCAGATATGGGGCTATCCATCTCATATAAGAGCAAGGTAAGCAGCCGCTTTTTTAATGAATTTATATTATGGTTTACACAAGACTGGACAATCCCATTTAAAATATAAAGAAATATTGCAGTACAGCCACTTGTGGTGCTATGCTATTGTAGAAGGCTAGATTCACGCACAGTATATGGCATTGTTGCCGTTTTTGGTTTTTTTTTAACATGTTTTTGTGGCAAAAATGTCAACTCTAGATAATATCTGAAATGCTAAAAATTTTGGAATGGAGGTAATACTTTCTTTTCATAGTGACTTTTTTTTCATTGTGGTGCGTTTGGCGTTATTTTAAAAAATGCAGCATTAGTGTCTTTCAATACATCTCTCTACAGGAAAAAAAATTAAAAATCACGTGAAGATAAAAACACTACTAAAAAGCCATAAAAAGCACACTTTTTTTTTTTTACCACTTACTATTTCTGCCATTTTTAAAAATTTTATTTTTAGCTGTAAAAGAAAAAAAAAACAAAACAAAAAAAAAACCTCCAATGCAAATTCAGTTCGTGTGTGACCGCTCCATTTTTGCAGGGTAGTTTGTAGACCTGGTATATAGATTAATTTGTACTAGATACTTTTTTTTTTCCCTCAGGTTGCCTTGCAAACATTAAATGTATCCAGAGAACTTATGGAATATTTCAGCTTGTTCATTACACATCAAGATGCTAAAGGCGTTTTCTCAGGTAAGTTCTTAGGTTTGTCTTTGTAAGCATATAAACAATGACGTAGCTTAAATAGAAGAATCCTAGTGAAATTATAATGTTCATCGCAATAGAAACCATTCTGAAATTAGAGTATTTATAAAGTAGAGTCCTGACCAAGTTTTCATCTCCAGTAGAAGAGGAGATGATCCCAACTAAGACTGGGCCCCCTCTTGCCCTGAGCCCCATAGCAGTCACATGGTCTGCCGCTATGGTAGTTACGCCCCTTGATCCTTAGGGATAACTTTAAGTATATACACAAAGCACATGCCTAAGGTGGCCTTGCAGGAGAATGTGGCTGCTCCTCAGGGGCAGTGTAGTCTTATAGATGATGCTGTGCATGCTGGTGGTCATTCAGTACGTTTATACATATAAATGACTTTTGGTGTGACTTTATTAATGGGCCCTAATGGCCCAGGGTGGACATGTGAATCTGGTACTGACACCTTGGATTAAACTTTACAGTAGCCCGTTTTCTTGTTAAAGGGGTTATCCAATGATTAATGTAAAAAAATGAAAATCAAACATCATATAGTACATGACAACCTCTTTCTAACAAAGCTAGAACCAGCCCTGTACCTCACATGGATCCAGAGATCTCCCCATTCATTGCCCTGCTAGATTTATTTCAAGCTGGCAGCTCAGGGGTGTGTCCTTTCTCAAAGGGTGTATCTTTTCTGCTGCACCTCTTTCTCCCTATCGCAACTGCCTGAGGAGGCAGTTGAAGGATGGAACTGAGCATGTGTGTCCACTTCAGTGAGGGTACACAGAAATTACAAAAAGAACAAACACCAGGTGGTGCTATATTATTGAATAGATCAGTGGCTAGACTAAATTTTTTTAATTGCATGCAATTACAAAAGTATTCAGATCCAGGGGTAGGTTTGAAAAATGCAGAATATTTTTGTGGGACAGTCTTTTTAACATTGTATTCCGTTTTGCTCATGTAATATTTGGACAGTAATTGTTAGTTACTTGATAAGCTGATCACAAAACGTACACTGCTGTGCATCTCCAGATCATCTGTGGGGAAACCGAGCAGTAATCAATGGGTTGTCTGTGTAATGCACACTTTCCATAATTCTCCAACAGATGTGGATCCCACATTTAGGACCCGCATCTATCTCCATCTTTTGCATCCTGATGGAGAACTCGTGGAGAGGTGGACTTGCATGGGAATTGCAGAAGCAGCCAAGCATGTCTGCTCAACTAACTCCCATAGAAGTTAGCATGCAGGGTCAACCTCTCCAGATGCATCAGAAAACCTAATTCTGGATGTAGATGGGAAGGATCCTTATCGATTAGATATTTATGGTATATCCTATGCATATATTTTAATTTATTTGCTTATATAGCACTGACAATAGCGCTTTAAAGAAATAGCGCTTTAAAGAAATTAGCGTGGGGGCTCACAATCTAAGCTTCCTAGCTTGTATGTCTTTGGAGTGCGGGAGGAAACCAGAGTACCCATGCATGATGTCCTTGGTTGGATTTGAACCTTGGACCCCATTGGATGACATAAATGCCAAGATGGGGATACTCAAAGAACAGGGCGGCAAAGGGATTGCTGATGGCAAATGTAAAATCTGGCTAGGAAGTAAGTCGGTGATCTTTTTGTGGACTGGGTCCATATTCCATGATACCATTATCAGTCACCTTATAGTACAGCAGTTATTATTGTAACAATGTATCAATATCCAGGCTGTTCAGTTACATTTTCTTCATGTATAAATCTCCAGTATACATTGTGACTAATCCTCTTTTTTTATCTGCAGTGATGAAGCGAGTTGCACCTTTTTGAAATCCCATTTATAACCATTTGGAACATAAATAATGATTCATTTCAAATTGACATCAGGAAGTGGTAAGTGGTAGGAAATTCGTATGTGCACATTCTCCCACCTGAGATGCTGATGTGTTAACTCCTTAAAGAACCGGGCCTATGTTCATTATTTTTCCTCCTCATGTTCCAAAGGCCATATAAGGGCTTATTTTTGCGGGCACAAGAGCCATTTAAAAAAAAAAAAAAAATTGACATCCCAGCGATCAGTATACACTAGAGACCTGACGTTCTTATTCTGCGGCTCAATACCAAACTTAAACAGTTTTTTTTGTTTTTTTTTTACTCCCTCCATTCTGAGCTATGCCTCGTGCACAGCTCAGTATGGAGATTGCCATAGCAGGCCTGGATCACTTCAGAAGTGTCCACGCTGCCATGGCAACTGATCGGAGCTCCAATCAGAAGGCAGAGGGAACCGCATCTCTCTGCCTTCAATCACAGGGGGATTAAATGTCAGGGACAGCGTGTATGGAGCAGGGTCACAGCAGAGGCCTGCTTCATACACCCACGGGCCCATAATGCATATACGGCGTTATGGGTTAAGGTTTTTTTGGCCTTTTACTATTGATGACCTATCCTCAGGATAGGTCATCAATATTAATAAAGAAAAACATAAAATACAGTGCAGGCAGGAGGAGCTGAGCAGATTGATATATAGTTTTGTTTTAAAAAAGATTCAGTAAAACCTATAATATAATAATTTAGGCTAGTTTCAGATGAGTGTTTATTCTGAGAACGTGGTGACTACAGTTCAGGAATTCGCAATATTATAAATCATTAAAATGTTGTGAAATCACTTCACAGGGGCAGTCCAGAGTCCTAGGCTGTATTTGAAATGAATGGGGAACGCTCCGCACAAGCTATAGGGCTTACGGAAAAAGCCAAGCCAGCATTCAGCTATTTTTGGCACTTCATACAAATGAATGGAGGGTGGCTGCGCATGCACTTTGCAGGCTTTGTTCTAAGGATAGGTGAGGGTCCCACACCTATTAGATATTGGGGGCATATCCTAGTGACAGCCATCTCTGTATACACATTTACACAGAGAATGCTACCAGTCACTGGTAACACCTCCACATGTACAGATGAAGTCATAAAAAAACCCAGATAAATGCAGATATGAACCAAATAATGAAAAACTGTAATGTAAATGGTAATTTAAATTTCTGTTCCGACATTTGGAATTTAAAATTATATTTATATTCCGATTTTTGAAAGTAAAATCATTTTCTATAAGTATGTTGAGTGTATACAGTAAATGGTTCTGGATGATGCAGGTATGGATCTCCCCACCAAACCTTTATTAATAACAGCATGCTATCCTTGTGTCTGCAGGTATATGACCCCCTCTACTGATGCTATGCTAATGGCATGTCCAGCCGCTGTTGATTTACTCTATGCCCAGGTATTATACCAATGTTGGGTTTGCAAGCTGTGCCATATTTTATTTAACTCACTTATATAGTGCTGACACATTCCGCAGAGCTTTACAGACATTATCATTGATCGCTGTCCCAAATGGGGCTCACAATCTAAGTTCCCTATCTGTATGCCTTTGGAGTGTGGGAGGAAACCGGAGTTGCCAGAGGAAACCCGCACAAACACATGCAGATGTCCTTGGTCAGATTCAAATCTAGGACCCCAGCGCTGCAAGTGATAACCACTAAGCCACCGTGCTAGCCATATTTCCCTGTTTAGGCCTCTTTCACACTAGCGGCAGCACGGATCCGGCAGGTGAAGGGTGCTGCCGGATCCGTGCTGCCGCAGGGACATGTGTGGGGCCGGAACTGCGCTCCGGCCCCACACATGTCACACAGTACATACAGACATATACACATACATACTTACATGCTCCCGGCAGGTCTCCACAGCGCAGGAGGAGCAGGACGGCGCGCACATAGCACGATTCCCCACAGCGCCCTCTGCTGGGCGCCGGGTGGAATCGTCCTATGTGTGCGCCATCCTGCTCCTCTTGCGCTGTGGAGACCTGCCGGGAGCAGGTAAGTATGTATGTGTATATGTCTGTGTATGTTCATGTGTATATCTGTATGTGTGTGTATGTATGTATGTGTGCAGGTGTCGCATCCGTCATGAACTCCATTGAAAGTCAATGGCGGACGGATCCGTTCACCATTGTGTCACACCAAACGGATCCGTTTCCATTGACTTTCATTGGGGGTCATGACGGATCCGTCTTGGTGCGGATGCCTGGACCGGAGAGCAAACCTCAGCATGCTGCGGTTTGCTCTCCGGTCTGAAGACGGAACGGAATGCTTTTAGGAGCACTCTTCAGTTCAGTTTTGTCCCCATTGACAATGAATGGGGACAAAACTGAAGCGTTTTATTCTGGTATTGAGCCCCTATGACGGAACTCAATACCGGAATTATAAAACGCAAGTGTGAAAGTAGCCTTATTGATACAGACTGGTGTGCACATTGGCTTTTCAATGCTTTTTCTCTAGGTAATGCAGTTAAAATATTGACCTGCTTCAATAATTGTGTCTTTAGTTTAGGCTTGGATCTAGTTCAGACTTGGATTGGTGAAGGTCCTGTATGGGGTCCTTCCATATTTAGGTAGGGAAGATAAGTTGTACGACCATAATACTGCCATAATATCTCTCAAATTTACACACTGCCTAAATAATATCACCATGAAATGACAAAAGTGCTACAAACATAGGGGGTCATTTACTAATCTAAAATACCCCTAAATCGGCGGGCGTATTTCAGGCGCAGATATCGGCATAACAGTTAGTTGCGCTGCTATCTGTGACTTTGCCCCGCTCATACCAAGTCTTAAATTGTGGGCATGGCGTGGGTTAGGAAGGGGATGAGCCGGCAGGCCCGTCTCATTCACAATTTTCTGCGCCTGTTTTAGGCATGGAAAAAGGTCTAAATGTAAGACAGCACGGAACCTGTCTTACATTTACAACTAGCGCTCGATGCGCCGAAGTTATGGAGAGGCATGCCCTTTTCATAGCTTTGGCAGATTCACCGCCAGTGCAGGGCTTTATTAAGACCGGCGTCTAAAACGTCGGTCTTAAAGGGGTTGTCTCATGATGGACAATGGGGGCATATCGCTAGGACCCGCACCTATATCCAGAACGGAGCCCCGCAAGGTGGTGACTTGAGGACTCTGGTCCCGCCATCACCAAGCCGGCTCCTCATAGAAATGAATGGGAGCATACTGCGCATGCGCAGCCCCCGCTCCAATTAATTTCTATGGAGCCGACGCAAATAGCCGAGCCAGTGCTTGGCTATTTTCGCCGGTCCCATAGAAAATGAATGGAGGGCGGCTGCGCATGCGCAGTGCACCCTCCTTCACTTTTGGGGCTCCGTTCTGGATATAGGTGCGAGTCCCAGCAGTGGGACCTGCACTGATAAGACAATGGGGGCATATCCTAGCGATATGCCCCCATTGTCCATCATGAGACAACCCCTTTTAATAAATGTGCCCCATAGTGGCCACATAACATGGCCACGTACAGCCTACATAACAATACCATACAGTGCCCAGATTATACCATAACCAGCACTTTGATGGAGACAGGGCTACCTGTTTTATTTTTGGGCAACTTATGCCAAAATCACAACCTATTTTTTTACAGTCGCACTGTAGTACAGTCTTTCCCTGGGAGACACCTCTTTGCATGTTATTTTCCTGTGGAGCAATGGCAATAAGTCCTCCATACAGAGCTGGTCTCTTTGACAGTCTGTACCCTGCCTAAGTTGAGGTACAGCCACACGATCTGGTGTCACTTTAGCATCCACATTTAGCAGAGATATGGGCCTGTAAGACTCCACCGTTTCCATATCTTTTCCAGTTTTGGCATCAATAGATTAGTTTCGTACATAAATGCAGGAAAGTTACCTTTATTTAAAGGGTCACTGTGCATTCAGATGCAGATGTGCTTTTCAACTTTTGATGTGTTATTGGGAAATAATTCACTGCCTGTAAAGATGTTTGGCATCATGGCCAACTTTACTGTCCATGAATTTATAGAAAGTTGGCAACACTAGATCGAGAGAGGATGAAGGAGCCATCAATCGGTTGGGGCCGGCGGTTTGACTCCTTGGTCAAAGCAGCACAAAAGAATAGCCGCGCCCTAGTTAGTTATAATGCTTTCAATGTGTATTCCATTCCAGGCATCATGGTACATTTGTATGTATAGTTTTGTCTTGTTAATGGGGCTGAACTGTAGTACTGGCCACAGCCACACATACGGATGCCCCATTGTATGGCTCTCACTTGAGTCCTGTAGACCCTTCATCTGCTTATCTATAGGGATCCCAGGGGTCGGCAAACTCCCACTGATCACACATTGATGTCCCATGAAAAAGATCATCAGTGGATTTCTGTGGTCTTGTATTTGTCAGCGAGGTTTTGGGGCAACATAAGGACAGGGAAAATTATGGGGACTTTTGGACACAGCCAAAGCCCCAACCACATGCGATCCAGTCCATAAAGCTGCATTTAGATGTTACTTTAAAGTTTATAGGGAAATATTGAGTTTACATGAAAGCATTGTATGCAGTGTGCTCTGGGTATGGCGTTATTTCTACAACTCGCATTTAAAATGTTAAAAAAAAACAAACAAACTGTGAAAAAATGCTAGAAATTCATCGTGCGATCTCTTTTGTTTCAATGTTTGGGGAACAGATACTTATGTAAGGAATGCTACATGAACAGCGCTCATTTATTGGCATAAACCACGCCATCTGTTCTTACTTATTTTCAGGCGGTTCAGGAGTTGGAGATGAACTGGTCCAGGCCGACAGAACAACAGACAAACATGCTCATGCAGTTAATAAAAACGGATAATAAAGTCAAGGTAATGTGAAAAAGGCTAAATTAAATCTATTTGCCATAGTTTTACTAGAGTTCCACCAGGGGTGGACACAGACAGCAGAGGGCCCCTGTTCAGGGAATGTACATGGGGGGGGGGGCCCCCCTTCTCTCCTGGACATAACCCCTTCTCCATCCACTAATTCAGCCCCTCTGACATTTAATGCTCCGATGCTCTCCAATGCCCTGTGCTTTACAGCAAGGGCTGTTTTGTTTACATTTTTGCACTGCTAGGCAGAGACGTCACCGGCACTGATGGCGGCTTTACAGGCTAGGGTAGCTCTAAAGCCCGTCCACTAGTGCCAGTAACATCACCGGGCTCGATGCTAGGCGGAAGTACTCCCCCCCCCCAATAGTACCCCCAGTGGTAATAAGGCTCCCTACAGTGCCCTCAGTACTAATAAGGCCCCCCTATAGGGCACCCCTAATAGAAATAAGACCAATCTAAAAGGCACTCCCATTGAGCCCTCAGTAGTAGTAATTCCCACCACCACTGCCCACAGTTTTTATAATGTTCCCTGCAGTGCCCCCTGTAATTATAAGGCCTCCTGCTGTACCACCTGAAGTTATAATCTTCTCTGTAGTGCCCCCATAAATTATAATTATTGTCCTCTCCTCCCAGTCTTCTATACCATGCAGTCCCATGTAAATAACATCACACCTCCAAGATGACCAGGTTACCTTGTTGACAGAAGGAGGGAGGGAAAAAAATAATAATAATAATGAAAAAGCCTCAGCTGGCACTGGAAAGGGCCCCCTCCCTGGGCCCCTGTGCAGCTGAACCAGCTGCACAGGTGGTATGTCTGCCCCTGAGTTCCACAGTGCGCGCACAGCCCTCCTATTTTACAAGGAAGCTCACCCCCATTTACTTGAATGCATAAGCCATGGACACGTGTGGCGCTGTTTATGGGGTGAAAAAACTTTTCTAGTTTAATCACAAGCAACTCCTTAAAGGGTTATTCCACCTTTTCAACACTTTTTGGCATCCACACACCAAACCTTGTGAGGGCAGCATACTTATCTCATTACCACTTCTAGTTCCTATTTCCTTCAGTCCACCACTGTGTTCGCTGTGCTTCTGCCCCTGTTTGTAAATTTCCGACCTGCACAGGAGTCACGTGTGCTACTGCAGCCAACGAGTAGCCGCAGCGGTGATGTATGCCTTGTGGGGGGGGACATGACACTGCTGCAGCGACTCATTGGTTGCGGTGGCACACTAGACTGCCATCAATACCAGAAGTCGAAACCTGAGCATCGCGACTACAGCAGTGGCCTAAAATAGCTAGAACCAAATAACTTTGTTTCCCTTCACAGGTCTAGGGGGGAAGAGGGAAGCCAAAAAGTGTTAAAGGTTGAATAATCTTTAAGGGC